>WAAE01022724.1:76618-172652 GCA_013400495.1 Nicator chloris
AAAAAAAAAAAAAAAAACAAAAAACAAAAACCAAAAAACAAAAACAAAAACCCAAAAAACACCAAAAAGCCAGAAAAACCACTGATTGTTATAATCTCTGTTGTTATATGCTGCTGTCAAGAAGTTATACTGGCATGAAAATAGCAGACCAGAAAAAATAATGACATTTTTTATATCTAGTTAGCAAAAAATCATTATTGACTTCTACCTGTGGTTGATAATTTAGTGCATATATTTGTAGATGTTATCTCTCATTTGGATAAAGCATTTATTTTTGCTTGTCCATGACTACTAGAAATGAAATACATTTTACAGTATTTCTGACAGCTTTTGCAGAAAGATATTTGCCCTTTTTTTTCCCATCCTCTTAGTCCGTTCTGGCAAAATAAAATAGTGAGATAATGCAATTTTGCAAATACTTGTGTGACAATATTTGTGGTCATACTGCAATTTTCCCGCAGTGGAATCGTGTTACATAAAATATTGGATTCAACAGAAATTCTTGGAAAGATCTGTCCTTTTATTCTGGTGTGTTTTAAGTCAGGACCTCGCCTGTTTTATCCATAAAATATGAGGTGATCTATAAATTATAATAAACCTTTCAGCAAAATATTGCCTGAAATGCTATGAGAACTGTAGAGAAATTGAAAATATGCCTGAAAAGGGGGAACAGACTCAGATTTACAGTCTTGACTATTTTTAAATTCTAATCCTGCTTCAGGAAAAGAAAAGGAGAGTAATTCAGGGAGAATCCTGGCCTTAAGGAGAAGCAAAAGGCAGCAACACACTGAGAAGCAGCCCATTAATATATTTTTTCAATTGCTGTTTAGAAACCACGTAGACAACTGCACACCTGTTCTATGCAATGAACATTTAAAGTTTCTTTAAAAATGTAGTTTAATTCAAAGCTTATTGGAAAGCTGTAGGAAACTGGTTAGAAATCCCAGCTGCAGGGATTTTAACCATGTGCTGTTGGGAGCATGTTGGTTTTTGAGTCCTTGCAGACTTGTGAATTGCTGTTGTTTATTGTTGTTTGTTTGTTTGTTTTTAAACCTAATCAAGGTGTAGAGTCTGATGGGTTGAATTTGGTTCACCAGATTGTGGCTACATTAATGAAGTACATGATTTACAGGAAGAAAACTGATTTCCATGGATTGAAAATTGATTTCCATTGATTTATTTCCATTAATTTCCATTGGCTGCTAGCTGCAGTCTGCTGCAGCCACAGAAAGACACAGAGATATAAAATATTTAATGCATTTATCCGTGAATTATTTGAATCACACAATCCTAGAACGGTTTGTGTTGGAAGGGACCTTAAAGATCATCTTGTTCCAACCCCTGCCATAGGCAGGGAACCGTCTCCTAGACCAGGCTGCTCTTTGAACATCTGAGTTTTGGGGCATTTTGTGAAGAAACCACAATTCTGTAGTTGGATGAGCAGTTTAGGAGTAGTAGTTAATTAGCAGTAGGAGTTTATGTGAGGAGAAAAGGCAGTGATTGATTTGTCTCCAATACTTTCTGTCTCTCAATGCCAGTTTACTCTGATCTCAATGCAGGAGGGAAGAAATGGCCAGCTGCAAAACCCTCCCATTTGAACTCCTCCCTTCTAACCCTGCACAGCGGGGTGGTTTACCAGGACAAAAACGCCACGGCCCAGCGAATATCCTCAGCCAGGCTCCACAAAATCAAAGAGCTGAAGAACGAAATATTCGACTTGCAAAGGAAAATCGAGGCGTCGGGCTCGGAGAACCAGGCTTTGAAAGATCTGAACCGCCGGCACGCCAGGGCCATCGCCAGGTACAACAACGCAGAGAGCCACCTGCAGGGGCTGCTGGCAGGGCATCGCAACGAGGTGAGAGATCTCAGCAAACTCCTGAAAATGTCCCAGGAGGCCGAGAAAAACACAGCCAGGGAGCTCAAAAAAGTTGAAGGGGAGCTGAGGAGAACGAACGGGGATCTGAAGACCCTGGTTGTGCTGTCGGAAGACAAAGCTCTGGCAGAGAGGGAGGAACTTAACCGCAGGTTGTCGGTCCTTAACGAAACACTGGAAGCAAAGGATGAGAGGATACAGGTAATGCCTGCACATTATTGCATTTGTGGAATGTAGGGTCGTAGGGTATCCTAAATTGGGAGAGAGTCACAAGGATCATCGAGCAGGAGATTTCAGTGCAGGAATAGTGGAAAAATTTTGGCTACTTTTTACCACATGAATGATTCTGATATAATCCTGTAACACTGGATGGTGTTTAATCCATGGCTCTCCTGAGTGTAAGGAAGTTCAAGAGGAGATAGTTGGTTTCCTTTTAATATCTCATGTTTCTTTACTCTCACTGACCCTGGCACAAAAAAGATAGAAATGCAATTTTTACTACAAAACTGGAAGAGTGAAATTTCCATGGTCCTCCAGGATTCATTTCTATTTCCTATGGGGTCCATTATGCATAGAATTAAATAAAGAGCCAGGAAATCTTAAAAGAAACTGATAAATATGTACAGCTGAATTCAAACCCTCTTTTAAAAACTTTCTGTTTCCAGGAGTGAGCAGCTATAAAAAGCACACAGGTTGGGTGTCCACCCGATACTTTTAGGAACTGGAATTTCAATGCATTGCCCTGGGTTCTGAAGATAAAGAACCCAATAAATCACCAAATTTTCATTTACACTAAGCCTCCTTATTCTGCCACAGTTCACAGGTCTCTGTGAATAGAAACCCTTAACATTTCTCAAAGATGGTTGTATTAAATAATCCATCAGAAAGGTAATGTATGGCCTTATTTTTATGATTGAATGCCAAAACCTTTTTATTTTGTTTAGTGAAAATAGGTTTCAAACCATTTTTTCCTTACTTTGAAATTAATTTTTCAGGTATTTCAGTATGATTTCATGTATTGTTTACAATATAATTTATAATATTATTTATATTACTATGATTAAAAGATAAAAACTGTTATTCTATATAATTATGAGCTTAAATTTCCTTATATTAGCACACTTATATTTTAAATCTGTCAAGAACGGAAATTTTCCAACTGTCACACTGAGTGCATCCATATGGTAAAATCTGTTACTTTTTCAAGAGTCTGGAAATGCAGCTGAAGCTGAACAACAGCATCTTTAGTCGTCAGCTGGCAAGTGAGAGTAAAAAACTCCTGGAAGCTACGATGATCACAAAAGACTTGCTAGTGGAAATTAACATCGTTCACCAAAAAATTAAGGTATTCCAGATTTTATCTGGGTTTCTGTCTCTACAGGAAAATTCAAGTATTTAACGTTGCCTATTCCTTTTGCTTCTTTTACAGTATTTACTAATGGAATTTGGTTTCCTGCTTGAGTCTATAATCAAAAAAAAGCCAGAAATGTCAAATTCTGTTTGTTAGAAGTAGTTCAATGATGAAGTGAAACAGAGATTAATGCATCAGAAATTGAACCAAAGTTCACACCAATGTGTTTCCATTTCGCCAGACTGGGGTCAGATATATTAATCTACTCACTTCAAATGAGCTCCCTCACAGAAACAAGTCAAAATGAGCCAAATATTGCAACCTGCAAAACTAGAGTTTAACAAAAAGACTCAAGGAAATGTTTCAAGAGTTTGCTCAAATTCCAGTCTGGTTTTTAGACAAATGGTTTTGGGATAAATAGGTCCAGTTCAGCACTTTTTGTAATGCTTATAAATCAAACATACAGGAAAACTAAATGGATTTAAAGCCAAAACTGCCAGGATGGGATGTCATATGAGTTGTAATGAAGAAAACCATCACACATTCCAGAAAACCTGGAATCCCTTGTGGCTTTTTCAAAATTGTGTTTGTAACACAGTTAAAATACACTTTTTTATATATTTCTGTGTCAAGGTGATCCCCTTGGGGAGCTTGCTCTTCCTAAATGGAAACAAATATCTCTGGAAGATGTTGTTGAGGGGAGTTTTCCCAGACATTGTGAAGGGCAGGATGGGCAATTCCTGAGGATTCATGGAGGTTGGGATTTCTGCACAGGGATGTTGTTCATCCCTCTTCCCTGTGTAGCAGGTGCAGAAGTTTCCTCCTGGTACTTGGCAGTGCTTTTTCCCTGTCAGAGCCTGATCTCCTCCTGGACAAGCAGATCTGGGAGATGGGAACAATTATTATCTCAGGAACACAAATATAAAACTGTCCCAAAATGCAAATTATTCCAAAGTACAGTTCTCACCTCAACACTTCTCTAAAATAATTCTGTTTCATCTCTTTTCCATGCAGTTATCTGTGTGTCCAGGTCTCTGAATTTTCCATTTAGATCCACAAAATCTTCTGTTGATTTACCACAAAGAAGACCAGATATGCTTATCGACCTTATTGCTGTGCCAGAACAGAGTTTATCCTTACAAATTCATAGTTTTAGGCACATGTCTTATTTCAGGCCATTCCACTTCCAGGAGAACTTGTAATTTTCCCAAATAAATGAAGCTCCTCTTTTTTCCCACTGAAAACTGGAGTGGTGAGAGTGTTACTGAGGTCTGTGTTCTGTCTTTAAGGAAGATTTCGTTAAGGAAAGAGGAACTTGCTAAATAAATGTCAAAATGTGCTTCTGGAGTTCATGTCACCACCAGAGCAACAGGTTGTGAACCAACTGAGCATATGACAAGGGCATTGAGTAAATGAATTTTTAAAAAAATCAACAAAAAAGAGGAAGTAAAGGCAAAAAAAATATTAAGCCTAGAAAAATGTTAATGACAAAGCCACCACGGGGGTCTGACAAAAGGTGAAATCCCTGATGGGTTTCAGCCACCATGGGAAAATTGAGTGGGTAAAAATTAATTTTTAATGCATATTAGAAGCTTAATAGTGTTTACTTCTTCTTAGGAAAAGGATCGGCAACTTTACATAAAGAATATTTATGCAAATCGGATGCCAAAAGCCCTGAGGGACAGAAGTGATTGGCTTCCTAATGACCAAAGTATGTCTGTAACCATCTTCTTTTCTTGTTTAGTTAAGTGACACTTCCACTGTTCTAGAGCTGGGAGGTTTATTCCAATTTAAATGCCAAAGTAGCACTTTTGTATGGGCTGAAAAGGTGAAAATGTGTAGGAAGTTTAAAGGCTTGAAGGATAGAAAATAACAGTATAAATTCAGTTCTACTAAGGAAGAAAGATTTTTAGTAAAGAATTTTTCTTTCACATGGATGTTCATAGATATTGGGGAGAAATATCTATTCCATGCAGTCTTGGCTATCCAAGATTCCCAGGGCAGCTGCCTGGAGTGGGATTTAGCTGATTAAATCCAACCAGAGCTGTTTGAGGTGCCCCTTTGCCTCCACCACACCCAGAGTTTGGGATGGAATGGTCTAAACATGAACTTTCCTGGCTGAAGCACTTCTTGAAAACACTGAGCAGATATTGCTGCTCCTAAAGTGAAGCAGAAATCAGGACTTCCTTCATGGGGGTACCAGAGAGCACTTAGCAAACCTGTCTGCTGGAAATGCTCCCCACAGAATTCCTCAAATCATGGAATGATTTGAGGCATGCAATACAATGGCAGCAATACAAAATCTTACCACACATTGCTTATTTCTTTCCTCTTCATTGCCTTTGCAAACCCATTAACTCTGCCTTAACCACCAGTGAACTACAGTGAAAAGACTGGCAATTCAAGGTGTAAAATTAGGAAAAACACATATTCCTGGTTCTCATCCCAAGTCAGACACGTTTTCTATGAAACTCTGAATTCCTGTTTTAGTTACACCACATAACCACCTTTTTTTTTTACTCACATATGGCCTTGCACTCAATAGAAATTGAACATTGCTATTCAATTATGGTACTTAAACCACTGTTATTATTTAAATTCTTCTTTCCTTTAAGCAAGATAAGGGAGCTTAGTTGGAGAGAGACATGATATTTTGTAATGAAAAGCTTCCAAGCAAAGTTGCCTGATCCTCTGGAATTTTTAGAAAAAGGTTTCATTCTTTGCCATTTAATGGATTTGGAAACCCAGAGCTGGAATCGCTGACAACTTGCTTTCCTTTTCACTATTGACTTGAATTTTCCTGTAGCAGATTTCTAAAGAGTTGCTCTTGCGGGTCATTATTTTCTCGTCGACAAAAAAGTTTTTAGCCAGCAGGAAATTCGGAGCTGGGTTTTTTAACGGCGCTGGTAAATGGCTGGAGGGAGGCTTCCTTGGGTGTTCCGAGAGTTCTGTGCAGGTCACAGAAATGGATTTTTTGGAGGGAGCCGTGGATTGCAGGAGCTCCGGGCGGGAGCGGAGCGCGGGCAGGTGGCAGCGGCTCACCTGGGGGGGCAGCGCCCCCTAGTCCCGATCCCGGGGAACGCCCCGCTGATCCCGCTGGAACAGCTCCTGGAGCAACTGGGAGAAAAAGCTGGAGCAACTGGGAAAACAATTCCGGCCGCATCATCCGAGTCATCCCAGGCTGCTCGCCAGCATCCCTTTCACCGCGCAGCTGGGAACACCGAGAGGGCACCAGTTTTATGCGTTTTATCCTTGGATTTCTGAGCTCGAAACTGGGAATAAGGGTGAATGTGGATGTGGGTAAGATCCCGTTTTTGCTGCTCTGGTGGTAGCAACTTTCTCAGCTGCTGTACTCGTGTCAAAATTATTCCAAAAATAGAGTAAAGGACCAATATACTCATCTCCTCCGCCTCATATCCATATTTTTCTGAACATCTCATTCAGTCACTCCCTTGGAATCTCTTCCAAAGATTGGTCCAAAGTGGTCCAAAGACTACTGATACTTCAACAGTGTTAAGCATTTTCCATGAGCTGGGTTTCATAAAGATCCAAATTTAGGCAAGTGAACTCGGAGGCTTTGTAGCAGACCTCTCAAATTCTAGTGAACCAACCAAAAATTAAGCCCATGTGGGTTCTGGGACATAGGCACACTTGTCTGACTTTACATGTTCTATCAGAACAGGACTTTATAGTATATTTTTATATATATTTATGCATATAAGTATGGTAGGATGCACTGACATAGAGATGAAAAGGCTCAGAAATTCAGGTTTGTGTCCAATTTCAGCATTTATAGATTCAGGAGAACAAATTATATCTTTTTTAAAGGGCATTCAGATATGCATTAAAAAAAAAATTGAATTCTTGGTCACATACCAGTATTGTCAGTTGCCAGAGATATCTTTTGTTTATGTCAATAATCTAATTCCAGAAATTACTGTATTGCTAATGCTTGTTCTATTCAACAGGTCTGAGAGCAGACAGATCAGTACAAGTAGATAAAGAGAGTTTTAGAGAACTGCTGCTGTCTCAGCACCAGGAAACAGAAAAAGATCCAATCCAGCTAAAAAAGGTGGGAAAGATCTGGATCCAAATCCAATCCCCTGTTTAAACTCTCAGCTAAGGTGTATCTTATTCCCTGAGTTGCAGTAATCTGCCTGGGTAGCCTGATCCATCATCTTGGATGTGGATTTTGCATGAGTGGGATTACAGTACAGAAATAATGCTGTGATGCAAAATAAGAATGTAACAGCAATAGAAACTGCTAATCTTTTTATAAGTATTGCACTGATTGTGTTCTTTTAAAAGTCACTAAACAAGCATTCCCTTGTTATTTTTACCTTTAATTGCCAATTGTAGGAGGAAAGAGGACATGAGGGTGGAGAAGGTAAAGCAAAAGAAGCGTGCTCAGATGCCCAGGGTAGAAAAGAAAAGCAAGCAACCAAGAAAGTGCCAATGCCAGAAACTTTTAACAGGACACACAGAGGTAGGTTTAACATTTCTCTCAGAAATTCACCTGATCTTTGCAAATTACCAGAAGTCCTGGTAATTTATGTGGTTCTGACAGCCCTTCACTGGCACCTGGCTGACAGGAGCTAGTTCCAAATGATGAATGAAATGTCACTGAAGTCACAGAATCATCTGGGTTGGAAAATACAGCTGCTGGTGGTGCTGCACTGGTGGCAGAGCTGCTCTGCAGGATGTGGCATCTCCACCCTGCTTTTCTTCCCAAAGCAGTTCTTGGTCAGGGTGGTAAAAATTCAGTGTTCTGTCTGTAGCAGGATAATTAACACTTGTTAATCCACACAAAACAAACACTGATCTCAAAGTGATAGCTGGGAATCTTCAGCACTGATGTGAACATATTTCCATGGCTGGAAAAGGAAAAGGACTGTGAGGGCTGGGAGCAGCTCCTCCTGACAATGATCCCTGGAAAGAGATTTTTTGTGAATGTCAGCCACTGTGTTTTCATGGAAAAGTTACATGCAAGGGACTCATCTGTAAACATCTTTATTCTGAAGAAATTCTATAGGACAAAGGAAAGAAAAAGCCACTGCTGTTCCCTCATTCACGTTTTTCTTTCTGGGAACATTCCTGTGATTTCCTGTAAGGCTTTTAGGAAAAGAAAAGGGCTGAGTGCCACCATTCTAAACATGTCACAAATGGCAGGAGACCCCCAGGTCACACATTTACCCAGGGGGAACAGGTGATGCCAGGTCACATCCCTGTATCCTGGGATATGTTAACACCTGAGGTTTGTACTCTGCCTTTTCAGCCTGCAGCCTTTGCAGAGCCCCCCAGATAACCAAAGTCAGCATTTGCCTTTAAAATGCCCTCCTAAAACTGACAGAAAACACAGGTCTAACAATACTCCCTCTGAAAAACCTGTGAAATCTGATTTCCCTCAATGATAGTAGACTTTTATTGAAACCTTACTTGGCTTTTTTAGTTCCTGCAGCTTCTTATTTCTCCTTTAAGCTTGGATTATGTCTCATTTTGGGGGCATTCTGTGGGTCTCTGCAGAGCACAGGACCCATTACAAATCGTCCCCTGCACAGATAAAGGACGTTTTGTACACACATCCCTTTTCCTACTGAAAAGTGGAGCCCCCTCATTTCCGGGTGAGAGTTGTTGTATATTCTGCTCCACAAAAGCAACTCCTGTTGTGAATTAAGGGAAAAGAAATCCTGCATGTCTCTAAGTTCTACTTAGAAGCCAGAAAGTGACAATTAAGAGTTCAGATCTCACCTGGTTTCTCTGTTGCATTGTACATGACTTTTCTGACACTGTATTTAGCCATCACTGTACATAATGGCAGCTAAATCCATTTAACTAAATTCAACACCATAAAAAATGAAAAATAAAGATATTAACTTGGATTCAGTGGCAGAATTATGTTGTTTAAATCTTGCCCTATCCCATTGTATTTATTATAGATGGTATTAGAAATACCATCAATAATAAGAACTGAAGCAGTGAACTAAGGATGTGATACTTGCTCTTTTTAAAGCTTTGTAACTCTTCATCTTCTTAAACCTCACAATATTTCAGGGGGCAAACTACTGATGGAAGAATGCCATTTTCCAGAATTTATTAAAGAAATGGAAAAACATACAGAGTTTTTTGAACAAGAGTTGAAAAGTCTGACGAAATCTGAACAAAATCCTCAAAGTGACAGAGTAAAAGAGAACAATCAAGAGGGACAGGCAGTGGAAGAAGTTGAGAAAGAAGAGAAAAAACCATATGAGCAGCAAAAGAAAGCCAGGAGCGAAAGTGCAGTTCCAGGCCAAGACCCCACTAGGCTGAAAAAAAATGACATGTCAGGAGCTGTTGAGAATTTGCATCAAGTGCTCCACACTTCAGGTGCCAAATGCAAAGCAGGCAGCCCGAGCAGCCAGAGACAGGCAGGCCAGAGCTGCAGGAACACTGCTGTGTCCAGGGGCACAATTTCCTTTGGGGCTTATGAACCTTCTTTTGGGCAAATGCCCCTGGGCGGGCAGGACGGCGCCTCTGGAGGGGGACAAAGAGCTGCTGGAGGAGCCCTGTGGGGAGCGCTGTTCACAAGGAGACAGCCCCTGCCGTTCCAGCAGCACAAGGGGGAAGGCAGGCCAGTGAGGGCTGCAAGGCAAACCCCAAACTCCATGGCAGGGTCCAGCTCTCCTCGTTGAAACCAGCTCCTCAGAGTGCACACTTGTTTCTGATGGTTAAGTACACCAGTTTGCCTTTAGAAAGTTTCAACATTCAGATTGTTAAAAACCAAATGTTTTACTTTCCTTAAATGTTTATTGAATCTTACCAGCACTGGTAATTGTTTTCAATGATTTTTTCCAAAACAATCAGTTGTCACAAAAAACCATTCTGTGCTCGGGGTGTATCCACGAAAATGTGTCCTATTAAGAATTCCTTATCATTTTTACCTGTTACCAGGTAAAAGTTAATCCTTGTTTAGGAACTTCCAGGTTTTTACACTCCCAAGGAGCTGGAATGTGGGAGCTGGGTGGTTGTCAGCTCCACGCTGCTTTCATAAGCTTCACTGCTGGGTGAGGACCAACAATGCAATAAAAGAAAACACTTTTTTACTTCCTTCACTCCCCAAACAGCTTCCAGAATTCACAGATAATAAAAATAATTTGCTCCTACATTGTTTTCATGAGCATTAGAAACCTCTAAAGCCTCATTCTTCCCCACTGTTGGAACTTATCAAAGCAGTTTGCCTGGTAACTTCCCCAGCTGACATCCAGAGATGAATGTGCAAGAGGAAAGCATTGTTTTGGAGAAGTCAGGCATAGCCAGTCCCCAAAAAGCCTCTAAAAATCCTTGTTTAAGGTTATGTAAGCAAGGGGAGGAGGACTGTGTTTTGTTCCTCACAGTAATTCATTAAATACTTGCTAAATTCATGTGAAGTTTGGAAAAATTAGGGGCATTCTGTTAATTTTTAAAGGCAGTAGCACTTTGAAAAATGTCAAAAATTACACTACAAAAGTTTTTAAAGATGACAAAGACATTCAGAGCTGAACCTGCTTGCAGCAACATTTCAAAGGTTTTGAAAAATAATTAAAAAAATAAATTAGTCCAGTTGATTCAAACAGTATTTCCTTCTGCACAAACACAGGGGGGCGTTGTTTTGGCTTGGATTTTGGTGAGTTTGGGGTTTGTTTTGCCATTTTGGGTTTGCTTGTTTGGGGTTTTTGTGGGTTGTTTAGGAAAACTGCAGTTAACATTAAAAACATAAGTGAGAAAACCTAAGATGGGTTGAAAAGCTTTATTTCCTTAATAACAACACAATTATACATAAGATTCAATCACAACTTTTCCTTGATATTTATTTTTATGTTGGCTAAATGCAACTCCTCATATAAAATCCCAACATTTAAATTAACATTAAAAAAAACAAACAAAAATATTTAATCCATATATACACACACAACATAACCCAACCTTTTGAGCTGGTTTTTAAAGGCAGTGCCAATTTTGGAGGGGTTCTGGCCCCTTCCTTCCTGCAGGGAGGAAAAGGCCCTGGAATAACACAACAGATCATTCCTCTGTGGGAATTCCAGAGTGGGAAGCTAAATCAGCATCCCCTCTGCATCCCCCTTTGCTTCATTGACAGAAGCCTGTGTTTGGCACCTGAAGAAACGGCTTAAGAGATAAAATCTTGATTAAACACATCTATTGTTTTAGGAGAGCTCAAGAATATTCCAATTTTAGGGTCAAAAATCACAAGGAAACACTCTTTTGCCCCAAGTCAAGCAAACAATCTCCCTCTGCCCTCTGCACCACCCAACGTGATCCCACCTCGGGGTGAAGCTACCACATTTTACAGCAAAGAAAGAAACAGCCAAGCTCCCAAATTAATTCCTAAAGCCAGCACACTCCCAGTTTAAAACCACAAATCCAACACTTCTAGAAGTTGGTGACAACAGGCCATGACAAAACCTTATGGTTCTGCCACAGATAAACCCAAAATGAGGTTTTATAATCAGCAATGCTGCTCTTTCCAAACTGAAAGACAAACTCTGGGAAGAGAAATCCAAGGGACTGACTGATATCCAAATGGAATAACAAGAATTGTCTCAGACCTTGTCTCATGAAAGGTAACTGTCCCTTTTTTTTAAATTAATTTAAAAGAGTGATAATGTAAATGCAGTTGAGGAGTCCAGGGATTGCTGGGATTCCTTCAGCTGAAGGGGTGCAGCATGATAGCTACGACTTTATTGCAGACCACAAGCCAGCAGGTAATTCCCACACCTCCTGGAAAAGAGGGAGAAACCACGATTGAAGTTGTTGGCTCAATAACCCTGAGGAACCTGTGCAGCTGAAAACAACCTTGGAAGTGTAAGAAATGAAACTCAGAATTCACGAGGCCAACAGGAACAAAACTCTTTATACGCAAAAGGGAGATACAAGAGATGGGAGATAAATCAGTGCTGGTCCCAAAAAGTTCTGGATTGTCTTGGGAAAAGAGCACCAAATCACAAATATGAGCTAAAGTGTGGTGAGGGCACCCCACAGCTAAAACCATCTGCTATGGACCCAAGAGAAAATATCTGAAGTTTAAGGCCTGGCAAGTCACGGAATGCTTTGCTTGAACATAAATTCAGGATTTGAGAGAGGTAAAAAGTAGATTTCCTCTGAAATTGAAATTGTTGTTTTGTAAGTACATAGCTATTCATAGCACACCTGTGGAGAAAACTCCCTTTTGGGTAATTTTCTGATTTTCTAATTGAAATCTTCCCCAGGGTCTATTCAATACAGATAAGGGCAATGCTCTGTTTGGGTGGAAATAAAAATGACAAAATTCCGGGATCACTTCAAGAAACCAGAACTGAGCACAGACGGAAGAGCTGCTCGAATATTTTGAACCCTGTGCTCTGGGAGTTGGAGAAGCAGCTGCTGTTAATCCATGGATGCTCTGGGGCTTGGGAATGTCCTTTTCCTCACCTGCCACTCCTGTAGGGAAGGCCACCAGGCGCTCCAGGGGAGCCAACCATTTGCTTGGAAGCACCGTGACGGGCTCGGAGTAGTACTTCCAGATCAGAGAGATCATCAGGGCAGCCTGGAATGGGAGTTTTTATTAGTTTGGATAATAACACACATCAAAGTACATTCCCAGTGCTATCTGGAAACAGCATATAATCAATTCTAATGAAAGGGATTTGTTTTTTTATTTTCCTCAAAATATTTTTTGATTCAGTATGACCTTAGATTTATACACAACATTAGGAGGTCGCAGTGAGAACTTGTTTTCTTTCAAGACCCCTGTTCCAATTCAAATGAGTCAAACACAGTCACAGCATTTGTTAAAATTCTGAAGACCCTTTTTAGCCTGAATTTTTTGCCTACAAGGAATGCAACTCACTTTAACAGTCCCCTAAGGAAATCTTCAGGCTGACCATTGCAATCCTCGTTAGCAAATTCTCCTTAGAAAATTCTTTGGCATCACATCAGAACTACACAGACAATCTGATGAGGCACCGTGGGGAAATGTGTGGCAGCTGTAGGTGGAGATTTGCATCCTCAGCAGAAGTGTATTTGGTTTCCGAAGCCAGAATTATATTTATATGTAGCAGAACTTTCCCGGATCGGGGACCATATATAAAAAAACCCCAGTGATTAGAGAGCTAAGACAAACTCCAATCTTGTCCCCCCAAAACCAGAGACACAGACCTGAGATGAAACTCCTTCCATTCTCAACTGCCAGACTTTATCAACAGCATTTCCCTTTCAGTTCCAGAAACTCTTTCTGTTTGACAAGCTCTGTGTCCTAGGAATTACAGAATGGTTTAGTTTGGAAGAGACTTTAAAGCTCATCCAGTGCCATCTCCTGCCATGGCAGGGACACCTTCCACTGTGCCAGGCTGCTCCAAGCCCCAATGGCCAACCTGAACTTGGGCACTGCCAGGGATCCAGGGGCAGCCACAGCTGCTCTGGGCACCCTGTGCCAGGGCCTGCCCACCCTACCAGGGAACAATTCCTGCCCAAGAGCCCAGCCAGCCCTGCCCTCTGGCACTGGGAAGCCATTCCCTGTGTCCTGGCCCTGCAGCCCTTGGCAATTGTCTCTCTCCATCTTTGCTGGGGCTCCTTCAGGCCCTGCAAGGCCACCCTGAGCTCAGGCCAAAGCTTCTCCTGTGCAGGCTGAACAATGGCAGCTGTGGCAGCCTTTCCTCCCAGCAGAGCTGCTCCAGCCCTCTGCTCATCCTGCTGCCTCCTCTGGGCTCTCTGCAGCAGCTCCAGCTGCTCCCTGTGCTGGGGAGCCCTGAGTGAGCAGTTATGGGCCAATAAACCAAGAGAAGAGTTGTAACACTACCGAGGGTTTGGGTTCAGTCGTATCCATAACAAAATATTTACTTACCTGCAATATGTAGAATACAATATTTATGACCCACTTTATTTTGGCTAATTGGGCAGTTCGTGCTTTCACTGTTAAAGAAAAAAATATTACTTTCCATTACTAGTAATAATGAATTATAATTACATTAAATTAGTAATGTTTTAATATTTCACTGTTTAAGGCTGGACATTACCCTGTTTAAAAATCTCTTTCCAAATGACTTAGAGCTATATTAGAAACACCCCTCTACAACAAACTGTCAGTTTTGTATTACACTGTAGTTTCTTTCTTGACTTACTCAAAACAGGATTCAGTGATTGGCATCACCGAGAAAGAATAAATAATTACACAGTGAAGCCCAGGAAATTCCTGGAAAGACACAAGCGAGGTCTTCAAATAGTTTAAAGGGGGAAAAAATAAGAAGGAGAGGGAGAGAAAGAAAGGAGGAAGGCAGAAAGAGAGAGAGAGAAAAAAGGAAAGAGAGGAAAGAGAGGAAAGAGAGGAAAGAGAGGAAAGAGAGGAAAGAGAGGAAAGAGAGGAAAGAGAGGAAAGAGAGGAAAGAGAGGAAAGGAACACTGAAAATGGGTGAGATGGGGAAGGCAAGTTTGAAGGATAAATACTTAAAACTGAAAACACTCTTGACAGAGAATGCTTTTCAGAAACAGAAAATGTTTTTCCTTTTGGAAGAGGGAGCAGACATGGAACTGTACCGTGGGTTTTGAGCTTGTCAGTCATTTTGTTAATCTTCCTCTCCAGCCGGGCATATCTGGCAAACTCATCCATCATACTGATGGTGGCAAGCTCCTGCTTCATGGCCTGGATCTCAGCCCTCATCTGGGATTCCTGCTCTGCATCCTTCTGTAACAGCCTGGATATCTAAGAAGTGAAGAAAACTATCAATTATTGATCCAGAATTCCACTGATTTGCTTTAATGTGTATAAAGTATGAGCTCAAAAGCCTCCCATAAAAAAGGGCCTTTCGTTGAGATGCAGGAAATCCTTGGAACAAGAGAACAAGTGAGAAGATGAGAGGAAAAAGCCTCAGGCTGGACTCAATGATCTTGAAGGTTTTTTCCAACCTAAATGATTCTGTGATCATTCTCATTTCCAGCTCCAGCAGCCAAGTATTCCAACCTTTTCTCCCTTCCTTTTACATTCCTAATTTCCTTTCTTGAGCACCACCTGCTTGTCAGTTCATGAACTCTGTTTGCCATAGAAATGAAGGCACAAAGGACACAAAATCTTTTTCTTGCTGTTCCTTAGCAAATCTTTCCAGCTTCCCCAAGACACAATAAGTTTTTTTCCGCATGGATGCTGTTCTCAGGCCTGCAGTCAGTGAGAGCATTAACACCATCTTCAGTCTCAAACCACAGCAGAAAGCTGAGCAGAGATCTCCATAGAATCTTAGCATATCCTGAGCTGGAAGGGACCCACAAGGAATTCAGTCCAAGCACTGGCCCTGCCCAGACCCCCCAACAACCCCACTCTGGGCATCCCTGGCAGTGCTGTCCAAAGGCTCCTGGAGCTCTGGCAGCCTCGGGGCCGTGCCCATTCCCTGGGGAGCCTGGGCAGTGCCAGCACCCTCTGGGGATGAACCTTTCCCTGATCTCCAGCCTGAGCCTGCCTTGGCCCAGCTCCAGCTGTGCCCTGGATGCTGTCCTTGTCCCAGCAGCAGAGATTGGAGCTGTCTCTTGGGAAGAGCTGCAGATCCCAGTCTCAAACTCCTCCAGACTGAACAAACTAAATGCCCTCAGCCTCTCCTCATATGGCTGTTTCATCATTCATCTGTAGTAACACTGAGTTCAGCTTCCCGAATTGCTGAGGGTGATTTAAGTTTTAAAGGATTTTTGTCCATTGTTGAACAGCGCACACTGATCTCTGTGCCAGTGAAGTTATTTCCATGGTAGAGCAGAGCGACAGGGATTTCAGCATCTTTGTACACTTGTGAGCTTATCTGGCAGTCACAGAGTTTATTTGTCCTCAATTCCATTATCCATGCTTCCATGGGAATGCTTCAGATGAGAACAGGGGCACCCTGATTAGTGGTTGACACTTAAGGTTTATTCCTACAATGGCACAACTCCTTAATCTCCATATCCACTGATCTCCCATCTCAACAATGGGCACGTCCATCTGTTGAAAACAGGCAAGACTGAGCAAAGCTGTCCTTCCTGTTCCCGAAAACTGGGAAGCTGTGGATCCCTGGAGGAGTTCAAGAGCAGCCTAGATGGGGCTCTGAGCGGCCAGGCCCACTGGAAGGTTCCCTGCCCACAGGACGGGGGGTTGGAAGTGGATGATCCTTACGGTTCCTTCCAGCCCAGCCCACTTTATGATTCCGTGATCCATCCTAAGGGCTGGAGGCTCAGGAGCGTCATTGAACACACCGGTACCTCATCCACCAGAACTTCAGCGCCCGGTGTAACCGGGGCTGCGGGAGCCACCCAGCCACGGGGCAGTGTTCCACCACCTCCAGCATCAGCTTCTCCTCTCCAAGGCCAGGAGCAGGACCAGATCGTGCCCATCACAGCCGGGGCCGCGGGAGGGGCCGTGGGAGCCCTCCCGACCCGGCACAGCTCCCCCCATGCGGTGAGAGGACCCCCTTACGGGCCTGCCGGCTCCCTGGGGTCCCCTCCCAGCCATCCTCCGGCCCGCGCCCGCCTCCCGCTTCCCCATCCCCAGCGGGCGCGGGGCGGGCGCGGTGCCGTCACTCACGATGGAGGAGCAGGAGGGCAGCAGGATCTTGAGCGCGTTGCAGAGGAAGACGGCGCTGAGCACCAGCAGCCAGGCGCCGCTCTCCGCCATGGGGCCCGGCACCGGGACCGAGACCGGCACCGGGAGCGGCGGAGCAGCCGCGTGAGGGCAGGCGGGGACGCGCGCGGCACGTGAGGCGGGCGGGCCAATGAGGCGGCGGCGCGCTGGGGGCGGGGCGCGCCCCGATCCGGCTGGATCCTGTTGCGGCGCCGCTGGCGCTGCTGGGATGGGGAGGGGGGGCGGCCCCGCTGCGCAGCCGGGCTGTGGCTCGCAGGCAGCCGCAGCAGCGCTCGCAGCAGCCGCGCCACAGGAGCAGCCGCAGCGGTCGCGGTCGGGAGCCTCGAGATGCCGAAGAGGAAGGTGAAGGCGCGCGGCAAGGAGCGGAGCCGCCGGGCCGGGGCGGGCGGGGGCGTGCGGGGACCNCGGCCCGGGAGCGGCGGCGGGAAGGGGCGGGCGCGGGGCGGCCAGAGGCCGGTCCCGGCCCGCCCCGCTGACGCGCCGTGTGTGTTGCAGGTGACGGTGGCGGACGGGGACGCCCCCGAGGAGGTAAGGAGCGGACAGGGCGGCGGGGCAGGCGGGGCTGCCCCCGGCCCGCCCGCCCCTCACGCCCTTCTCTCTGTCTCTTTCCCCCTGTTTCTGGCTGTCTCTCCCCGCTCGCAGCCCAAGCGGCGATCGGCGCGGCTCTCCGCGGTAAGTGCCGAGCGGCGGGGCCCTGCCGGGATTGATCCCCGAGGGCTGGATCCCCGCCTGACCTGTTCTCTCTCCTCAGAAACCCGCGCCTGCCAAAGCAGAGCCGAAACCCAAAAAGTTACCGGCAAAGGTGAGAGGGAATTGGAAGAGGGGAGGGAGAGGAGGTGGTGCTTGGGGGCATCCCGTCCTCAGTGCACCGTGCTGGAATGGTTTTCTTCCTTGTGGGAACACTCACTTGGCTGAAGTGTTGTTTTAATGTGCTTTTGCCAGTATTTACAGGTACATTCCATCACTGTGTATGTAGATCCTTGTTAAGCTCCAGGCATTGCATGGAAGTGTGGGCGTGGATTCATGCGTTGTGGTTTGGTATTGGGTGGAACTAGGTGACTGTCCAAGTAACTGTGCTTTAGGACATTGGGAGGAATTTCTTCACAGAAAGGCTGGTCAGGCATTGGAAAAGCTGCCCAGGGTGGTGGCGAAGTCACCATCTCTGGAGGTGTCCACGGATAGGCCTGGATGTTGTTTGCGCTGCTCTGGTTGACAGGGCGGTGCTCAGTTGAAGTTGGACTGGAGTATCTCGGAGGACTTTCCCAAACTGAATGATTCTGTGACTCTGTGCATAGCATTGTATTTCATGTCTGTTACAAGAGGGGATAAAACACACCTACTGATGTTTTAAAATAGTGTGTTAGGAGAAGGAAAAAAATGTATTAGCCACTTAAAAACCACATGAGCTTCCATTCACGTGGTCAAGCTTTCAGGTGTTTTTGTGTGTGTAAGAAAGTGGGTTTGTGTGATCTTTGAATTTTTCAGCACAGCTTTCACAGTGCAAATAAGTGAGGTGTAAAATTCTTTGTTTTTTGGGAGAATTAAAACCAGCCATGTGTCTGTTGGCTTGCTGCTGTTCGTGTTGTTAAGTGTTCCTTTGTCATCATAAGCTTTTCTATGTGATGTATTGATTAAGAGCTTTGGGGTGACCTCATTGTTGCTTTTCAGTACCTGAAGGGAGTTGATAAGAAAGATGAAGGCAGAATGGCTTCCCAGGGCCAGAGGGCAGGGCTGGCTGGGCGCTTGGGCAGGAATTGTTCCCTGGCAGGGGGGGCAAGCCCTGGCACAGGGTGCCCAGAGCAGCTGTGGCTGCCCCTGGATCCCTGGCAGTGCCCAAGGCCAGGTTGGACACTGGGGCTTGGAGCAGCCTGGCACAGTGGGAGGTGTTGGGGGTTGGATGAGATGATCTTTAAGATCCCTCTCAACCTAAACTGGTCTGTGATTCTCTCATTTCAGATAAACTAATAATCTTTGCAGACTTCCTGATGTTTTCATTGTATTAATCCTATTGAGCAGTTACTGATCAGGAATCCACCTTCATTCTGGTGGTTTGAGTATCAGTGTGTTCCCACTCTCAGGGCTGTAAGCCTAAAGAATTTTGTAATCTCCTTTTTTTTTTTAGTGTCTGTGATGCATCTGCACTTACTGCTGCTCATTGATGTTGACTGACATGTGTGATACTGATTTTCTGCTTATAACTACTTCAAGCTATTAACAGTCAATGATTTTTTATTTGATTCATCAAAGAAACTTTTTTGCATCAACTTTGTCAGTTTTTAAAACCTTCCTCACAGTATTTTTTCCAGTTGTGAGAAGTTTGCTCATTATGGAGTTACTTGGTGGGCTTTTAAAATAAATACTAATGAAGAAAAATATATTTTGGCAACTGAAGTATAGAAGTCAGTGTGTTGCAGTTATGTAATTCTGAAATAGTTTGTAAGTGGGTGATGAGGGGTTGTTGGTAGCTTAGAAAATCCATCTTGGTTTTCTGTGCTTTTTATTATTTTCAAGGTTTACCTGGAAGGTCATAACAATTGACTTATTGGAAATGTGTTTCATTGTAGGATAAATCTGAGGACAAGAAGGCTCCATCAAAGGGGAAGAAGGGGCCTAAAGGAAAACAGACAGAAGAGACAAACCAAGAACAGACAAAGGACAACCTGCCTGCAGAAAACGGGGAAGCTAAAACTGAGGAGGTGAAGTTTGGAGGGCTGGGTTTGGGTTTTAGCCTTTGCTATTACTGAGAATTTTTTTTTTTTTTGCTACAAAAGTTTCTTGACAAATGAAATACTTTTTTTCTTGGGCCTGGAAAGAGTCTTGAGTGAAAACTGAGAGTTAATTTGAGCAGAGTTGAGGTGACATTGACAGACACTGCTCGGAGAAGGGACAGGTTGGTGCAGGGACGAAGTACAACAATTAATGAGTTGTTGTTGCTGGAGAAGTGACTGTGCCAGGTGAGTCTTGGCTGCACCGCAGTGCCAGAGTGGCTGAACTTTCTGGAGTCATTGGTCAGGTCACTTACAGCATCCTCCATGCTGTGTTATATTCCTGGAATGCAGACATAAGTCAGTTACAAATTTAGGACAAGATCTGCAGGGAAAAGCAGTGCCTCTTACCAGGGCAAGTGGATGAAACACAAGTGTGGTAGCAGGTCTAGAGTTGGTGTCACGTTTCCGTGACAGTGAATGTCCCCTCATTTTCAGGAGTTCAGTGGAGTATTTTGGTTTTAGGTAGATGATGGCATTTGGTGGGCAAGGAAGGTACAGGATGGTACTTCAGTGAACAGGAGGATTTACTCTGGGGTAACAGTTTGTCATATGCAAGCTTGCAGTGTGAGAGAGTTGTGCTATAACTGCAAGTTCTTCAGCTGACTCAATTTTTGGCATTATTGCAGTCTTTTGATTTGCGCTTGTACTATTTCAGCAGCGGAACCAAATTTGGCACCATTCCCATCTGGGGTCCCTTTAGTTCACTGCTGCAGAAATTATGTAAATTGCCAAAGAATGGACGATGACTTGGTCACGCCACCCAAAATTCTAGGTGTAATTTTATACCAAAGTCTAGAAGAGGCAGAGTCTGTCCTGTTGGATGTTACTGTTTGCTAAGAATTAAAACAAGGTTAAGATTTGAAGAATATTTGAAGTGTGGCACTGAAATTTAAAGGCATGAAGTGTTAGCTCATGTATTTTCTAAACATCTCGTGTAATTGTAGCAGTGTAAAAGCTAAAGTTTCTTCTGTCATAAAGGCAGTAATCCAATTAAAATGAAAATCCTTTGCAGTGTGTGTTTAGTAACCAATCAGCATCCTGAAATCCATCCTGGTGGATCCAAGCCTTTTTGTGACAGCTTGGTTTAGCAGATCATGATCCAAGAGAAATCTGCAGGAACAAGTCTGGGTTATCCTGTCCTTCTGTGCATTAAAACCACTCCAAACTAATCTGAGCCATTAAAAACTTCCTGAACTGAAGTGTTCTGGTTTTTTTTCCCTTTCCAGACCCCAGCACCTGATGCAGCTGCAGAGAAAGAAGTGAAGTCCGAGTGACACCTGCTCCCACATCTGTAACTGGTGGTCCTTCAACCTTTCTTCTTGTACAATTCAGAGGAATATTTTTATCAACTATTTTGTAAATGCAAGTTTTTTAGTAGTTCTAGAAAACATGTTTTTAAAAAGGAGAGAATCCCAACTCAACCCATTTTTTTACATATTTAGATAAGTGTAAATGCTTTTTTTAAGTGGTAAAATCATGTACTGGTTGCCTGTTTTCTATGAAACCAGAAATTAACAGCGTGTTAATTAAGGAGAGGGCTTTGAGGCCTTGGATTAGGCCTCGCATTCCACAGACTCCAAGGGACAGTTTTCTATCCTATAAAATGAAGCATAGCACAGATCAGACTTTGGAATTCATAATGATGTCCTGAGAATGTCTTAACATTTTAGTTATTTATCTTTCTCTATGGTTGTACCATCAGTAGAATTGCTTATCTAATAAAACTGCTCCCTAGTGGTGGATTTCTTGCTGAGTGATGTATATCAGTGACAAAGTTATTTTTGGTAGTTGCAGCTTTATTTTTTTCCAACAACTTTGTAGCTGTGATGCAAAAGATTGGAGACTTTTATTTTATATCTTTAAATACTGTCTTAAGTAAAAGTTTCTGCTTGGCAGATGGAACTTGTTATGTCAATATTTGAGATACTGGAATTTCACATCTAGTTTTAAAGGACAGCTTGTCTAAAAGATTGAGTGAAAAATATTTGCAATAGTGCTAGGAAAAAACCAATTAGTTTTTAGATTAAAAAAAGCTCTGTGAATAAAAACAATTGTAAAATTGTTGATAGTGTTTGTGATCACCAAACAAAAGCCAAATAAATCTTGATTATGAAAGGATGTTTCTGTAGCTCCTGCATTGACTGTGAACTCACAATCTGAGTGCTGTGGTTTGGATTTTTAACGGTTGTCCTTCAGAGTGTTGAAATTGTACTTTTAAAGAGATGGGTGGCAGTTCAGGGAGTGGAGAATTGCAGTGTTAATCTAAACTTCCAGTTTGAAAGCTGAGAGGTTTGTGCCACTGCTGTTTGCTTTAAGAAAAGTCAATAATTAGTAAGCATCAGATGCCAGCCAGACAACTGTCACCTTGTCCTGGGAGGAGCCAAGATCAAACTGTGACATCTGTTCTTTGCTGGTTTTTTTTCCCTCTTCCCCCAGAATTTGTTTATCCTCTGAAGTAACACCTGCAAGCCCAGAACCTGCTTCCTGTACATTTTTAGTGCCTTTTTCAAATTGTTGCAGTTATGTCTATAAAAAACTAATTTAGTTTCACCTCTAACTTGCTTTCTTAATCAATACTTTCATTTCAGGAAGAATTTTACTATTTTTACCTCTTCAGTACTTCAGCAGTCTTTAATTTTTCTATAGGAAGTCTCCCAACCTTAGGGCACAACCTGCTCCTGTTCCATCACAGGTGTTCCTCACAGGGCACACCTGGCTTTGGCTTCAAGTTCTTGGATATTTCAAAACTAGAAATTGATGCCATTACCCTAACTCACTTCCCCCAACATCCCCTTCCAGGTACATTTGTTGCTTTAATTTAATAGTAACATGACCTAGCTCCATGATATTTACTCTCTAGTTTTGGCAAGCTCAACCCACCAGTGAATTAAGTAATAAACTTGCAGGTAAATCCCCCAAAATAACCACTCATGCCTGCTTTTACGGAATTTAAACTGTGTATTTCAGTCTAATCAGAGTCTATTTTTCATGTGTTTTGATTCTCTGGTGCTGTGATCCTGTGGACTTTCAGCATCTCCCTCACATCTGTTACCCACTGCTTAATTTATTCTAATTTCTTGATTTTACTCTGTCCTGTGTGATACCAGATTTATTTGCTCTTCAGCTAAGGACTGGAGGGAGAGCTGATGCAGATTTGAATTCAATGCAGCACAATCTGATTCAAAATACAACAGCAGAAGAACAAAACTTGTTTCTTGGAAGATACCCTGTCGTCTTTGTATACTGCTAGTAGTTGTTTGGGTTAAGGAAATGATACATTAAAATAATTTACTTCAAGGTACCAGAGGTGGGGAATGAAATAGGGAAAGCAGACTTTGGATTTAAAATGTAACACAAGTACAGCCATTGCTGTTTTTATCAGTGTTCATGCTGGGCATGGCTGACTGAGAAACAACTGTGAGAAAGAAAAAAGATAAAGAATGGGTTGGGTTGGAAGGGACCTCAAAGATCATCCAGTGCCCCCCCTGCCATGGCAGGGACACCTGCCACTGTCCCAGGCTGCTCCAAGCCCCAATGGCCAACCTGGCCTTGGGCACTGCCAGGGATCCAGGGGCAGCCACAGCTGCTCTGGGCACCCTGTGCCAGGGCCTGCCCACCCTGCCAGGGAACAATTCCTGCCCAAGATCCCATCTAACCCTACTCTGCCAGTTCAAGTCATTCACTGTGTCCTGTCACTCCAGGCCTTTCTTGTCAGTTCCTTCAGGCCCTGCAAGGCCACCCTGAGCTCAGGCCAAAGCTTCTCCTGTGCAGGCTGAACAATGGCAGCTGTGGCAGCCTTTCCTCCCAGCAGAGCTGCTCCAGCCCTCTGCTCATCCTGCTGCCTCCTCTGGACTCTCTCCAACAGGTCAATGTCCTGGCTCCCAAAATCCTGTCTCCAGGAGCCAGGCTCAAGGTGGCACAGACATGGGGGCAGAGCTGCCTTTTTTTTTGGATCACTGATGCTAGTGGTGTGGTGTGGGAAATGCCCCCGCCCAAGCTGGTATTTGGGGCAGCCGAGGTGCCCCCAGCATCCCCCATGGAGCTCTGCTGTCACAGCAGGAAGCTGGGCCATCTCTAACCTCAGCACGGACACAGCACTGACGCTCCCAAATCTTTGCTGGCATAGGACACACTGGGCACCATGCGGGGCAGTGCACTTTGAATCACATTATCACAACATCATTTAGTTTGGGAAACACCTCTGAGATCATCGAGTCCAATCTTTGATCAGCACCTTGTCAACGACCAGAGCATGTCCAGTCGTTCCTTCAACTCCTCCAGGAATGGGGACTTCAACACCTCCTTGGGCAGCACATTCCAATATCTGATCACCCTTTCAGCGAAAAAAATTCTTCCGTTCCCTTCTCTGGATAAGCTGCAACTCCTCGATATCCTTCTCACAGTGAGGGGCCCAGAACCCGACACGGCACTCGAGGCAAAAGCCTTGGCTTGGCGGCACACGGCGTCCGCTCCGACATGGCATCGCTGCCTAGAAACGGCTGTCGGTGTCTCGCCGCGGCTCCCCGGGAGGGCTAGGAAGGCCGAGACAGCGGCGGCAGCACCGCTGTTCCCGGGGTCGACCGGAGCACCTCGGCGGCCGCCGCTCTCCCCCGCCGCCCTCAGCGCCGTCGCCTCGCCGCCCTCAGCCCCGCCTCCAGTGCGCGTCACCGCCGCCTTCCTCGCGCGATCCTTCCGCGCCTCCTCCTCCCCTTCTCCTCACCGGGCGCCTTCCCCGCCATCCCCCCCCGGCGCCCGCTCCGCCGGCCGCTCCGCCGCTCTACGTGTATATTCCCTGCGGCCACACGCCTTCACCGCTGTTCCTCCGGCGCGCCCGGTACTAGGGGCACTATTTTCTACCGCCCCCCCGCGGGCGCTCCCGGCGGAGGTGTCGGCGGCGGCGCCGTGGCGGGTGGTGCGGCTGCGATGGCGGCGGCGCCGCCGAGGCTGCGCTGAGGGGGGAGAGGGAGGGAGGGAGCGCTGAGGGGAGCGGGGGGGCGGCCGTGAGGGGAGGGAGGAAGGGAGGGAGGGGAGGCGCTGACAGCGCCGTGCCGATCCGAGCCCGCCGCCCTCAGCCCGCCATGGCCGAGCCTGCGGCCTCTTCCAGCTCCGGCGCGTCGCTGCCGCTCATTGAATCAGGTAACACCGCGGGCCGGGGTGAGGAGGTGCCGTCGGTGCCGCCATCTTCCTGCCCCCCCCCAACCCCCCTCCCCGATGGGTCACGGTCGCCCCCCGGCTCATCTCCCGTGGCTCTTGCCGTGTCTCTTACAGAGCTTTACTTCCTCATCGCGCGGTTCCTGAGCACCGGGCCCTGCAGGAGAGCGCTGAAGGTGAGTCCGGGGCTCACCGGGGCGCGGGGATCCCGCGCTGCCCGCAGAGGGTCTGGGGGAGGTGGGAGCAGCCGCGCCCCCCGCTCTGGAGGAGCCAAATCGTGGCTTGTCCCTGACTCTGTGTTTTTCCCCTTCCCTCTGCAGGTGCTGGTGCAGGAGCTGGAGCAGCACCAGGTCTGTGTGGGCTCTGATGAAATCTTGCTGTAGTCAAAAGTTTCCTTTGCAAGTCATTCAAGTTTCTTCCGCTGTCTCAACTTTTCCCCCCTCAACACACATTGTTTTGGATGTGGTCTGTAATCCCTCCTTTCCCCTTTAACCGCTCACGGCTTTTTTTTTTTGTTTCTCCTTTATTTAGTTGCTTCCTAAAAGGTTGGATTGGCAAGGAAATGAGCATTATAGAAGTTATGAAGAATTGGTGAGACTTTTCTCTTTAAGAAAAACCCTTTTATTTACGGTGATAACGTTGATGTTAGATACTCTACCTTTAAGAGTAGGCCCAAATCTTCACCTTCCAGTACCATTCTGGCTCTGAACACTGGAGTTACTTTAGAAAGGGCCTTTAATTTCTTTACATCAGACTAACAAAAACACAAGCGGTGGTTTAAATTGAGGATATTGTTTATATAGCAGAGGTGGGGCTTGGCGTTGTGCAGTGGTACATGCCACTGCCTACATGCAGGCAGGAGCCAATCTACAGCGAGGTTTCATTTCGGAGTTTCAGGGACTAGGTTGTGAGGCACGTTGTGATTTGTCGGTATTTATTTTCTGGTTGGTTTCTTTCAGCCCCCTGCAACAGATTAGGAAATGAAATCGCTGATCAGAAACTGAGGGTTGGCAGTTGTGGTGCCTGTGAATGTGCTCATATCGCCGGCTTCTCGCTGGTCATGGCTTTGTTTCTAACGTGCTGGAAAGATGGTGATCTCTCCACAAAATGTACTTTCTGCCCTTCCGCGGCTTCCAGTTGTGGTGTGTTGTGAATTGTTTTTACAAAAAGCAGAGCTGTGTTTTGGGGCTTAATTTTGCTGCTTCTTAAATAGCAAAGAGTTTGAATGCCGGGGAGTGATGGCCTGGTGGTGCCTGCCCTGCCCAGTGTGATTTTTATCCTGCTTTATTGTATTTGGTAGTGTTTCCTTTAAAGAGGCGTGTATCTTTACTTTTTCTCACCTAAGGTTCAGGCATTCCAGGTTAATTGACTGTTGCAGTGAATTCCCCTCTTGTGAAGCACTTAAAGATCTCAGGATCATATTTGCATAGAGAAGGAATGAAATGTTGTTTAAAACATGTTCTTAATTATTTAAGTGTTGCTTGAAATGATAAGTTTGATTCCATTTCCTCTACTTGTCGTTGTGGTCAGTTGAGCAAGGAAGGTTATAGATCAGTTTTTTTAAATCACTAATAAGCCTGGCCTTGGTAAAAAGGAACTTTTCAAGCTCTGACTTGGATTTAGACAAGATGAAAGTATTTAAGCTTAAAAACAATTGTTGGGAGTTTTTTTTGTTGCTTCATTGTTGGTTTCCTACCCCATTTCTTCTGACAAAAAGCAGAGTGTTGGGAGATCCCATGTGTGTATTTTTCTGATTTCAGGGCTGCTTTTTAACTGTGATTATTCTGCATATACAATTGTCAAACTAATTCCTTAACATGTGCTGCTTCTATCTCTTTTTTCCTGCACAATTTAAAGGAAATCTCTTCATGGAGCAGTACTGTATCTGAAAATCTAAATTAATCTTCTCAGGGCTTTAGTTTCTGCTTTTTGAGGGGTTCTGGGAACCTCTTGTCCCACTGGTCTCACTCTGAATTTGCAGAGACCACAGACAAATGCAGTCATGTGGTGTAATTATTTCTATTGCACTTTGCTCAGCTTGGAATTGCAAATCTTTAAAATAACTGTTCCTTCCAAAATCTCAGCAAAGCTACTTCAAAAAGAAGGGAATTGCAAGGTTTTGTATGCAAGGGTTGCATTTAGAAAATATACTTATTGCTGATGGCATGCAAACAAAAAGGGTTTTAGTGTTTGGCAGAAAGCACGGTGACCTTTCTGTCCTGAATGTTGTGGCTGGTACTGCTCTATACCAATTCAAGAGTCAAAATTGATAAACAAGTGATGTCAAACTGCATTTTGTAATCTTTGGGCTACCAGATATGTTTCCTATAATCAGTCTTAAGCATCGGATGGGCTGATTTGCTTGGATAGATTTGCCTGTGGGGTAATGGGAACTATTTTACTGATGTTATCACCTCCCACCTTGCCAGGAATACAACCTGTACCCCACAAGCTTTATACCTGGATTTTATTAATAAAAACAAGTGCAAGGCTGTGACATAAATAGTACCTTCAGAATGCTCAGTGTGCATTTGGGCAGCTTTTTGGCAGTGTGTGGTACTTTTATTCCCACTGTGGTGATGAGCGGCTCAGCCCTGTTAGGACACTTTGCTCATCTGAGCTCAGTCATTCAGCCAAGGGAACAGCATCAGCAGCACAAGCTCGTTCAGCCTGTGTTCTCAGCTACCTGGGCAAGAGGCCACATACCTGAGCTGGTGTGGCCCTGAGCCTCTCCTGAATGGATTGGCTGGGAATTCTCTGGCTGCTGCAGGAACAGTGTGGCTGCTGGGGCTGACTGGTTTGTTCATGGCCAGGTCACACAGGGGGAAACGTGGGGCTGTTGGTCCCAGCTGCTTCAGACCTCCCCAACAGCTTCAGTTTATCATTCTGATGGTTTGCTCTACTCAAAGCTCTTTAAACTCTTACTTTGTGTCTTTAACCTCTGCATTATTGTGGTTGTCTTGATAAGAATTTTTTTAGACTGAACTCCCAGAAAGAAAAGGGGAGGAAAAATAATCAAAACCCGCACACATCTGTTCTTGCCTGAGACATTGGAGTGTGTGTGGGAGTGTATTTTTTTAGGTTGCTTGATGCAGGGAGTGTGGGATCATTCCTGAATGTAGGGATGACAGGTTTGATGGTTTAGTTTAAGGAAGCAGGGCAGACTTAGGCTATGTAGTACTGGTTCTTCAAGGAAACTGTTTCCAGAGAGATTGTACTCAAACCTGCTGGTTTGCAGTTCACTGAACAAGTACAAGTAGCAGCTGCATAAGTTCTTGTGCTTCATTGCAAGCACATTCTCTGTGATCTTGAGTTAGGAGGGTTTGAATTTTATTTCTTATTTTTAATCAGATGAATTGGGCAAAGACATTCAGTGTAGGGTGCCTCAAAAGTGGGTGCCACAGGGGTGATTCCTGCAAACTTCCAGTAATAAAATACTGATATGCAGTGAGCAACTTTACTCCAGTTATTTTTACTACAGCTCTCCCTAGCTTGCAGAGTACCCACTGAATTTACTAGATCAGAGCTTAACAATTGATTTTCATCTGTAAGTTGAACTTAAAAAAAAATACTGAATATACCTGTGCATATTGATGGTTTTAGATTCATCTGTTCTGGATATACCATCCTTATTTTTAAACCTTGAATTTCTGTCAGGTGCTGTCCAACAAACATGTGGCTCCAGATCATTTATTACAAATTTGCAAACGTATTGGCCCTATCCTGGATAAGGAGATCCCACCAAGCATTTCCAGAGTGAATTCCTTACTTGGGGCAGGGAGACAGTCCTTGCTCCGGACAGCAAAAGGTAGGATCTGTACTTTGGAATGGGGGTGATACATTGTCATATGTACAGAGTTAGGGTTTGGGGAATAGCGTAAGAAAGGCAGAACTGACACTTTGGAAATGACCTCTTGGAATTCCAGAATGGTTTGGGTTGGAAGGGACCTTAAAGATTGTCCCATTGCAACCGCAGCCATGGACAGGGACACCTCCCACTGTCCCAGGCTGCTCCAAGCCCCAATGGCCAACCTGGCCTTGGGCACTGCCAGGGATCCAGGGGCAGCCACAGCTGCTCTGGGCACCCTGTGCCAGGGCCTGCCCACCCTCCCAGGGAACAGTTTCTTCCTAACATCCCATCTAAACCTGTCCTCCTTCAGCTTGAGGCAATTCCCCCTTGTCCTTTCACACCAAGCCTTTGTGAAAAATTCCTCTCTATCTTTCCTGTTAGTTACTGAAAGGCTCTTGAGATCATCTAATTAAATAACTTCATATTAATAACTACTCATTGCATTCCTGTATAAGTATTCAAGAACATGTTAAAAATCAGTTGAAATTTTACTTTTGTGTCATGTGAACTGCAAGGATACCATCATTTAGGAGTAATTTCAAAGTTTGGTGGTTGGCTGTGTTGGTTTTTTCTCCTTCTGTTAGCATTAAATGGATTTTTGTCTTTAAGTCTTCACTGTTAGTGAGATGTTTTGGGGCAGTTGGGGCCTGATTTTTTTGGGGGGTTCAATCCTGTGTTTAGAGTCTAGATGGGCTCTTTGCTGTGTTCTGGAACTGCAGCTCTCTTGGCATTTTTAACAAATACTTACGATGAAATTCAACTGTTTTTGCAGACTGCAGGAACACGGTTTGGAAGGGCTCTGCATTTGCTGCTCTTCATCGAGGCAGGCCCCCTGAAATGCCTGTGAACTATGGCACCCCACCAAATCTTGGTAAGCTCCTCTCACCTCTCCCCACTGCTGAGCACATCTGAAATACTGTTTTTACACACAGAAAAAATCGCAGATACCACAAAACCTGACTTTATGAAATTTCCAAGTAATTTCTAGTTGCTTTTTAATATTAATGGCAGTTGAATAAACCCAAGTTTTAGAACAGACATGTTTGAATCATGATGCGATTCCTCTGTGTTGTAGTGGAGGTACATCGAGCAAAGCAATTAACTGGATATGCCAAGTTCAGCACTTCTTTCCCTGGAAGTATGTACCAGCATGTCAAGATGCACAGGAGGATCCTTGGCCATCTCTCTTCTGTATATTGTGTAGCATTTGACAGGACTGGACACAGAATATTTACTGTAAGTTGATGAAATACATCCAACTCTGAATGTAGTTTTAGATGATACAAGGAAAAGAGCTTGGAAATGGGTGTTGTGCTAAAACTTGAAGAGATAAATATCAGTGCTGGTAAAATGTAGCTCCCTCGCTGTGCTTAAGTGGAACAATTTGCTGTAATTAAAGGTCAGAAGCATGTCAGAAATCGTCCTTAATGAATATTTCTCTCTAGGGCTCAGATGACTGTCTGGTGAAGATCTGGTCCACTCACAATGGCAGATTATTTGCCACCTTACGAGGACATTCAGCAGAGATTTCTGACATGGCTGTGAACTATGAGAACACCATGATTGCAGCTGGCAGCTGTGACAAGATGATCCGAGTGTGGTGTCTGAGGACTTGTGCACCAGTTGCTGTCCTCCATGGGCACACAGGGTCCATTACCTCGTTGCAGGTATGGGGCTTTTGAAGTGTTTCTGCATATTAAAAACTGAAATTATTTCTCTGGCTGCCTATGGGGAGTAGTGAAATCTGAATGCGTAAATATTCATGTTAAAACCAAGTCAAATCACAGGATAAACCTGCTTAAAAACAAGTAAATTCCTTGTGTCTCTGGAATTCCTAAGTATTTAACTGAAGATAATGACAGGAATTCTTTCTCATTTGAAGATCAGGACCTATAATACCAGAATTGTTGGAACAAAGGGGAATTTCTGGGAAATACCATGTCATCCTGTTGTCTCTTACTGGACAAACAATTTGCTATCTTGTGTGAATGTGTTGTGGTCCAGTGTATTATTCCTACAACTTTTGGGATGTATTTGTTTTAATCTCAAAAATAGAAGTTATTTCAGAAGGACAAAGGTGTAACGTGTGTATTTAAATCTGAATGTGATTTGATACACCATGTGCTCTTGGTGGTCCTTTGGATTCAGTCTGGTTTTGGCCTTTAATTCCTTAATTAACACAAAAATTAGTAGCTCATTATCCAGGTTTGGAGTGTTTTCCAGTGAGACCAGCAGCTTGTCTTGAGGGGTGAAGAGTGGCTTGTGGAGCTCAGTACAAACAAATAATTTTGCATTTTTTCTCAAAAATGCTGCCTCAGAGAGAAATCTTCATACCTGCACTTTCTGTGGCATTCATTGCATTTTTTAGTTCGGTTGGGTTTTAATGCCTGAGTGCTTGTGGTGCTTCTTTTATTGTAGTGTGTGGATTTTTTTAATTTAAGCTTTCTTAATAATACCGTAATTGCAATATGTACAATTTAGATGACTTTCCAATGTTAGTAATTGCTGAACAGTTTAAACCAGTTGTGTCTGTACAGGGTAGCTCTGTGCAAAGCAATAAATCCATGTCTCAGACAACTATTTCTGAGGAATTCCCATTAAATTCCTATAAAATTACGTATGATGCTAAGTTACACATTGAAACTCATATCTCATGCTCTGCTTAATTATTTTAAACTACACCTGCCTATTCAAACTTCCCTTTTTTCAGTCTGCCGTGCTTATTCTTTCATTCATTGACAGGATTTTCAGTGAATGATTGTGGTCAGTGAAAACAACAAACCCAAACCACTGAAGGAATTGGGGTTTTTTAACACAGTAATTGAAACACAGACCACAAACTTATCTTAAAGTAGGGGAGGTATTACTTTGTAAACACTAAAAATGAGTTACCAACAACTGCTCCAGCAGTTTGAGGTGAAAAATCCAAAACAAATGGTGCTTTTACATTAACTTTTTGAGAAGTTGATGAACAATTCTGAAGTCTCTGTTCCTGTGTGATTTTTGCTTTCCCCTCTGTAGTTCAGTCCCATGGTGAAAGGCTCCCTGCGATACATGGTCTCCACTGGGGCAGATGGAACTGTTTGCTTTTGGCAGTGGGATACAGATTCCATGAAATTCAAGTATGTGAATGGTTTGCTCATTAACCTTTATGCCATCCTAGGCTTGAGTAAAATTACACAGGTGCTTTTCTCTCCGTTGGGTTTTTGTGGTTACAGAAATGCTGTGCAAATCATGTATTCCCATAGTTATTTTAAAGCACCATCACCAGCTATATCCTTTACAAATAAATGTTGTTCCATTGACTTGGGAGATTAGTTGGGAAATATATTAATTTCTCTCTTGATAAAAGTACAAATGCAGGACAACAGGAATGGCTGGAAATGCAACTATGTTGGAAAGTATGATAAAACTTTGGTGGTGTCGGTTTTCCCACAGTCCTGTAGTTTTAGGATGTTTCTTACAGAACTTGCATGCAGGATATATATGTATGTTCAGGATAGTTATAAATGTTCAGTGTGTGATTACTCTTTGTATGTACCCAAAAATAATTAATTAATACCAAAAAGAGCTCCAGGATGATCAGTGTGTGTGTGGTGTTGTGCCACATCATGGTAGTTGGTATAAAACGATCCATGTTTGAAGAAACATGCCTTTATGTTTTGAAATGTTGCTAAGAGCCAAGTTTTGGGTGGTGTAGCCTATTTCAAACATCTTTTCTTTTTAAGCACCAAGCCAGTGAAGTTCACAGAGAAACCCAGACCAGGGGTTCAGATGCTTTGTTCTTCCTTCAGTGTGGGTAAGTCAGGTGGAGTTCAGCCTCGTGATTTCTTCTTTCCTCTCTTGTAATACTTGATTGTGACAGCTTTAAAATGGACAGAACCTGCAGTTGTGAGTAAATAATTGCACAGATGTGCACTGTTAGCTGTGGCATAATTAAATCATGGGACTTCCCTTAGCTAACAGTGAAAGACTGTTGAAGACATTGGTGACTTCACAGGAGTAAAAGTCACCTAGAGTCCATTTGCTTCTATCCATCTTTACTGGATTTTTTTATTTTTGTTTAATCCCCTCGTGCAATGTCAAGAATGGGTTCTCTGACATCCCACAGTCACCAGCAGTGGAAATGCTTCCTGCCAGCAGGAGCTCCTGATCCAGTGCCAGGGATGTTCCTAAAGATCCTCCTCTCTCAAGGAAACAGAAGTGTCTTTAACGTGCTTCGCTCCTGGCTTGTAGTTTTCTTTCACTCAGTTCATGTGAATTTCAGAAATAAAAAGCAAATCAAAGTGCAGCTTGTTAACGTTGTCAGGATAGAGCCCTGGCTTGTGTTGGGAGGATGTTTTTGACGTTTTGCTTGTTTGGGTTTGTTTGTTTTTGGGGTTTTTTTGACAGCATTTGGAGGCAGATCTTGGAATTTCTGCCACCACAGCTAAATACTGGTGTGCTTACACTTCACTTGACTGATTTACTCACATTTCAGCCTAATTTTGATGCAGTTCACTTGCACAAATGAGGCACAGACTACAATGAGAGTCATCTACATAATTCTGATTATCCAGAGCCATAGTCTCCACCATTGAATTTAATTTAATGTTAAAAGTTCCACTATTGCCCTAATGATGTATTTTAAAATCTTTGTAATGGTAATTTTTTTTTTTTACTATCGCTGAGAATACTTTCTGGGGCAAGAAAGGGATTTCCTTCCACATACGTGTGTCACTGGAAGAGCATAAAAAATATGCCATTCTTCAAATAGTTGTGGGATTTTTTTATTTAGGCCAGCCCTCTGAGAAATGGTGGTGACCTGTTTTAATTTCTTCCACAGCAGGTTAATTGTTGCTTGATTTTTACAGGTGGTATGTTTTTAGCAACTGGCAGCACTGACCACGTCATCAGGATGTATTTTTTTGGCTCTGAAACACCTGAGAAAATAGCTGAATTGGAAAGTCATGCTGTAAGTAATTAGTTAATTAGTCATTTGAAGCAGCGTTGTAGTCACAAGGTGATTTTATGAGTGGGTTTTTAGCAATGCTCTTAATTAATTTTGTTTGCATTAATGTTTCCTTTACTATAAAATCTGACTTTATTTTTGTTGCCTTGATAAGACTTGATCAGTACTTATTTTTTATGTAGAGGAGACTTTTCCACTCTAAGACAATGTGTGGTATCTACTTTTCCTGAAGTTTTTATTGTGATAAAAATAAGTAATTATTTATTTTTTTAAGGAAAGTGTAAGTAGGAGTAGGAACATCAGATTCCTTACCATTGTAGTTGATTTATGGTATTGGAAATATATTTCAATATGATTCAGTTGTCAACCAGGTTATTTCATCATGTTTAATTCAGACAGTTTTTAAAAGATACATTTTAAATATGTTGATGGTTAATGAATTCTGGGAAGTGTTTGGACTTGGTTTGCCTTGCAATTAAAACTCCTCGAAATTACACAACATTTTATTTTTTCATTATTTCAGATTTTATTAAACTCAGAATTGTCAAAAAAATAGATTTCCTGTTTAAAAAATAAAAATTTGTAACAAACTCTGCTTTTTCTTACAGGACAAAGTTGACAGCATTCAGTTTTCTAATGGTGGGGACAGGTATGTTGAAAGATGATGAAGTATGGACAAAAAAATACATAATTTTGGAATTAAAAATCTATTACTGGATGTTCCCAGTAAGAAAAATCTACTTATTTAGAATTCAGGAGGGAAATTTTGGACTGATGCAGGAGCATAATTAAGCTTCAGCTGTTCCAGCTTTCTGTTGATCTGTGTTAGATGATATTTTTGGCCTGGCTGGGGTTTTATTTACCTAGAGCAACTTTACCACTTTTTAATCTACCCAATGTGTTTCTGGCCTCATAAATCTCCTTCTCCTTTCCTTTCAGTTTCACTGAGTATTGTATAGGAAATAGGAAAAATGCAGTGAAAATGGTCAAAAATAAATTATAACATTTTTCATCTGATTTGTTCTTGCCTTTACTTCAGTATCTGAAACTCTGCAATTCCTTAAAATACATTAAAATCTTGTACTGAGGAGGAGTTGAGGATGAGTTTGTGAATTGAGTTAAACTTTGGAACTTGCTTCTCTGTTCTTCATGTTCTGACAACTCTATTCAGTTTTCCAGAAAAATTATTTCCTAGTTTTCTGGAAAGAAAGTTAATGCAAAGAATTCTCTTGAACACAAATTGAAGATTTCACTTCTATCAATCTTCCACTGTAAAATTTATGTTGTGGTGGTGTGTAACTCTAAATGTACCTTAAAGCAAATTATTTGGAAGATAAATGAATTAATTTTTAAAACTTGATCAGGTTCATAAGTGGCAGCAGAGATGGAACAGCTCGGATCTGGCGTTTTGAGCAAGCAGAATGGAGGAGCATTTTGTTGGATATGTCTGATCGACTGCTGGGGTAGGTGAAGTGTTCATTTCTTGGTTTCTTTTGTGTAGATTCAGAAAGATTGAAAAACTCAATTACTCAAATGTGAGAGTGAGAGCAACATTCTGGTCAAGTTCTGTGGTCTTGGGAGGGGATAAATTGAGTGTTCTGGTGATGTAATAGTTGCTGAGTTTGAGTCTGTGCTTTCATAGATTCCTAAGTGTTCATAAAGCTCTCAAATGTACTCTGTAGCAAATGAGTTTTTTTGCCTCTTTTCAGGGAAAAAAAGTGAACAGAAAGAACCTATCTTCTTTATCTGGGTTTTAGTCTGACACTTGATGTGTCACGGGGGATATGTTTTTAGATTAGTAAAAATCAAGTAGGTGGTGACCTATTTTCAGGAGAGGCTATGACATGGAATGGTGGCTTTCCTCAAGGACTGATCTTGCTGACTGTTCCCATTTTCTGCTTTTAAAAAAGTGAATTAATGAAATGCTGGTGGCACCCAGGCTGAATAATGTTATTAGAGATAAAAACCAGGGTATTATGTGGTGTTGGGTAAACCTGAAGGGGGAGTGATTTACAGGAGTACAGAAGCTCAGTAAGCTTCCACAGACACTGAACAGAAATTAATTTGTAGGTGATTAAATGAGATTTTAATGGAGTGATTTGTAGGTGATTAAATGAAAAGCTGAACCTTGGGTACATGACTTGATTGGAGGCTGATTTCAGGCATTTCTTGATTTTACAAACGAGGAGCTATTAAGATTTGAGATTTGACTGTGGCTGGGTAGCTGAGAGTCTTTGTAAGAGAGGGCTGTGCTTGAAGTGGAGTAAAGATAATCCCATGTGAAGGTGTTTCAAGGAAAACTTATTCCTTGTCTTGACTAAAAGGCTGAGGGGCAATGTTGCAATATCCTATGAATGTATTTTGGGGAGAGAATAAGGAAATAGACTGAGGTTAAAACAAAATGTTATCTTTACTGTATTTCTGTTGGGACTCATTAAAAAATGCTTAGCTAATGTAGAGATTGGCTTGGGAATCAGTTAGTTGGAAAAGCTGACTGTAAAAAGTCCAAAATTTTAATGGGTTTGTGTTAGGACTCTCATTGTAGAGGAGCCAAGGTTCCATGAAAAAGGAAAGCCTTTTTGCCTTGCCTCTCAAATGGTAAAGAGATTAGCAAGCCCATTAAAATTTAAAAATCCAGATTTGCTTTAAATGAAGGATTTTGTGGACTGTCTCACCCCAAATTTAGTTCTTCACTTCCTTTCTGTTGTCTGATTATTAACACAGGAAAACAGGTTACTGTATTTTGATATAGTAATGGGCTAATTGAAATAGAAAATACATCTCTGACCTGTTTGACTTTTTAAAAATAGTGACACTTGTGCAGAAGAAGACAAATTCATGAAGCCTAAAGTAACCATGATAGCTTGGAACCAAAATGACAACTATGTTGTTACGGCTGTGAATAATCACCTGCTCAAAGTTTGGAATTCCAGTACAGGGCAATTGCTCCATGACTTGGTGGTATGGAATTTTCCTTACTTTTGGAAGATTTTCCTGGCATGTGCATGCTGAATTTATAATTAGAGCTGATTAGTCTTGAAAGCTCTGTATGGATGGTACAGCAAGTGTGGTGTTCCTTGGAATTCTTTGAACCAAAATTTACTGCTTCCTCCTGCTTTGAACTTTCCCCAAATAATAGAAAATAAGAGAAAAAATAGAAAATAATAGAAAAATAGAAAATAATAGAAAAGATAGATGGAGAATGAATAAAATCTTTGTGCAGTAACTTGCCCATTGAATAATTCACCATCCTTTGGCAAAATCTTCATATTTCTGCAGCTCTTGCTTGAATCTAGAAGATCTTTACCTTTGGTATGTTCAAATCTTTGTGGCTGCCTGGGGTTTAATTTTCCAGAGAGGACAGCACAGGCTTTGGGCTCTGTTGTGAATATGCTGCTGATGTGGATTTTCCTTGTTTCCCTGTGATGTGCAATTTTCAATGGCAGGGCCATGCAGATGAAGTGTTTGTCTTGGAGACCCATCCCTTTGATTGCAGGATCATGCTGTCTGCAGGTCATGATGGCAACATCTTCATATGGGACATCACCAAAGGCACCAAAACAAAGCATTATTTTAACATGGTAAGAGCTTCTTGAAACATTATTTGTTTTCAGCATACAGCAGTGAGTTCACTACCAGCTTAAGCAATTGCCACCAACACTCACACCCCTGCACCTTTAGGGAAAAAAAAAACCAAATAACCAAACAGAAAAACCTTAACCAGCAAAATGTATTAATGAATTTTTTTCCTTAGAGCTTTTTACTTTAGGATTTCCTGATTATTGCAGATTTTCCAGTCTTTGTTACTGAAGATCATTGTGCACTTCATTCATATTAATTATTTTCCTCAGCTGAGGTGAGGTGCCATCTAAAAGGCTCTGTTTTAGGCCATTGTTTCAAGACACTTGTGGACAGATACTTGTATTTTCCACAGTCTGAAAAATGAAAATCTTAATATCCATTGGCAGAGTGCTGGAGGGCTCCATTTGACAGCTCATCATTAACACTTTAAATTAGGTTATTTTCTCTGAGACTTATGCTCTCATCTAATGTTCATATAAATTTTTTATCCTCTTTTTCCCTGGTCAGTCAACAGCAAAGAGCTTTCTTTTATTTTTGAGTTCTTAAATTCTCTGGGTTTGTCTAGAAAGTTGTTTAACAAAACCAATCTGTATTAGCTCCAGTTTATTTCAAGCAGTGTGCTGACAGCTCAAAAGCCTCAGAAAAACATGTTTATTTCTGAATTTTATTCACTGAACAGTAACTTTTCATAACCTCTAGTGCATCTTTTAGAATTGGTTCAGGACTTAAATTCAAGGGGAAAAGAAATATACTGAAGTAACAAAATTATTTGTGCCATATTGGAGGTATTTAGGGAAATGCATGATGGCTTTTGATAGAGTAATTAATTTTTTATGCTTCTAGTTTGCTTTGAGAAAATGGTCAAATAATCTTGAATTTTTTTTCCTTCAATCCAGATTGAAGGCCAGGGACATGGAGCTGTTTTTGACTGCAAATTTTCTCCAGATGGGCAGCATTTTGCATGCACAGATTCTCATGGACATCTGCTGATATTTGGCTTTGGCTGTAGCAGGCCTTATGAAAAGGTAAGTTCAGCTTTTTATCAGATCTCTGTATCGAGTTTCTAACTGAAATTACATTATTACATGAATTAATTTAAAAGTTCACATGTAAAAAATAATTGGTGTGGCTAGAGGATCTAAATATATCAATTCCTTGATGTGTGTAAATTGTCTTGCTTATATGATCCTGGTACAGCAGAAAAAAAACAATGTCTTAACACTCCCATGGGAGTAGCTCCCAAGAATGTTCCTGGAATACATTTGCATCTTGGAGACAGCTAATTCACATTAATTGTTCAACCTCAAAAATGCTGCTGTTTCTAATTTCTGCTGGTTTATCTTTCCTTTCTTTAGGCCTTTCCTCACTCAAATTCACTGTAGTTAATTAAATTAAGCAAATTATTGATCCAACACTGTGGATTTTGAAATATTAGAAAAATGTGGGTAGGATAAATGTCTGAATTTATCAGCCTGTTTCCTTTTGTTTTGATAGATACACATTTCTTCTTTTCTTCACTTCCTCTCCATTTTTTTCAGGTTGCAATGCTAGTTCCATGTGTCATTTTAATTAGTTTTTCCTTGCTCTACATTCTCAGCTGAGATTGAAACTTGTTCCTTCATCTTTCCCATCACTGCTGGAAGCAGACATTCAGACTGTGATCTGATACTTACTTAACCATTTTCCTTCAGCCTCATGGACTCAGCAGACTTTCAGTTGTAGAAAAAAACTTGAGGTGGATATAGATGAAGAAAGAAATCGTGATTAGGAGAGCTTTACTTTGAGAGCTGATGTTGAGCTTTAGCCACAGATTTCCTTGAAGGGGCCACTCAGAAGTTGGACTTGGTGATCCTTGTGGATCCCTTCCAACTCTGAATGTTCTGTGAGTCTGATAATTGTAGGGGAAAAATGCAGAATGAGAGATAAATATTTTTAAGTGTAAAAAGTTACCTCAAGTTACCTCAGCTTTTTGTGTTCTGAAAGAATTTTGTTACCTGCAAAACCACTACTGAAAGTTGCAGTGCTACAACACCCATCCACATTAACTGAAATTACACATAAATCTTCTAATTGGGAACTTGCCCTTTCTTTTACCTTTAAGTAGATTTTAAAGACTTTAGTTCTTGTTCTTTGTTCTTTAGCATATTCTTTTTTCCAAATTGCTAATATAAAAATAACATTTTTTTTTAGATCCCAGATCAGATGTTCTTCCACACTGACTATCGGCCGCTGATCCGAGACTCCAACAACTACGTGCTGGATGAGCAGACTCAGCAGGCCCCTCACCTCATGCCCCCTCCCTTCTTAGTGGATGTGGATGGAAACCCTCATCCAACAAAATATCAAAGATTGGTGCCAGGAAGAGAGAATTGTGCAGATGAACATTTGATTCCTCAGCTTGGATATGTAGCAACAAGTAAGAATATCACTAAAGCTCTACATTCAGAAGTTGGTTATGCACTAGTTCCTAAGGGGACATCAGCAATTTAAAAACACCTTTTTTCCCACTTGATATTTTGTATTTATGTTCAGTAAAGATGCTGGAAGGTCCTACAGTGAATGCAATTTGAACAAGCAAAAAAAAAAAAGTTGTTCAAAGATGTTGCAGTTCTTTTCTGTGGGCAGTGATGTTCACAAACCATTTGATTGTACATTCCAAAAATGTCTTACTGGGAATAAATAATTGGAATAAGTTCATTCATTTAATCTGTTTTACACTTGCAAGGTGATGGAGAAGTTGTTGAGCAGGTGATTGGCCAGCAGACAGTTGACCAGGATGAGCCAGGCTTGGAGCCCAGCATTCTGGATGGGATGATCAGACAGCTGCAGCTGGAACAGGATCAGAGAACTGGAGCTGATCAAGAATCTGCTCCAAGTGGCCCTCAAAATGGGGAGGGAACACCCAGGAGAGGTGAGAACTGCTGATAAATTCTTCACTAATTGTTCTGTCTCCATTTTTATTGTGCTGTGTGAAATACTGAAACAGGTTTTAACTTCATTGTAGTTTTGGGGACTGAGATTCCTTCGACATTGTGATACCTAGTTAGTTTTATTCATTAAAATGCTGCTCTTGTGATTAATTTACAAAGCCTTTCACTTTGAGAGGAAAAGGTCATTAATAACATGCAAAATATATAAAATAGAATATTTTGCAAAAGTTTGCCAATAGAAGTAATTTTTGCTTTCTTTTCTTTTTGCCAAGTATTGTACCATTATTCAAACTGGTTTCCCCTGTCCCTTCTTCACAGATTTAAACAAGACACTTTCCTAAGCTGTGTCTTTGTAGTTTTAATTATGTAATTATATAATATAGGTGGAAAAATACATATTTTCTTACATAATTATATATTGAATTATCTGTCCTCAGCTCTAGGAACAGTGCCTTTGAGAGCCTCACTGGCCTCAGAGCTGTCTGAAATAGTTCAGAAGAAGTTTTCTGTCCCACCACAATTCCTTTCACTGTGAGAGGTTTGGGAAAACACTGGAATGTTGCACTCAGTGCTCTGGTCTGGTTGACAAGGTGGTCATTGGTCAAATGCTGATCTTGGAGGTCTTTTTCAGCCTAAATAACTCTGTGATTCTGGTTCTGTGAAAACAGTAGCAGAAATAACCATTTTAAACATCCTTTGTGTAACCTCTCTGTGTTTTCTACAAGACACATAATCCCCTGAAGGCTACAAGTAGTTAGAGATAAAAATACAGCTGTTATTTTTCCTTTTTTTTTTTTTTTAATCTTGTACCAAGAAGCAACGAGCTTCCAGTTCCCTGCAGCGTGGCAAAAACCTTTTGATTTGTGTGTTTCAGCTTTCAGGAGGCCAAGCTTGGACATCCAGTCCCCGCCCAACATCGGGCTGCGGCGCAGCGGGCAGGTGGAGGGCGTGCGGCAAATGCACCAGAACGCCCCGCGCAGCCAGATGGCCACCGAGAGGGACCTGCAGGCCTGGAGGCGCAGGGTGGTGGTGCCAGAGATCCCCCCCAGCTTGCTCAGGTCTGTCTGCAGCCTGCAGGTGATGCCTGAAGAGGCTACCTAGAACAGAGGTTAGACAGAGTTAGAGAAGAAAGTAGGTATTTATTAAAAGGCCTTTAACGGATACACCTTGGACAGTGCAGGAGCCTGGCAGAGGCTGCAGCTGAGATGGATGATGGTCACGAGTTTTTCAGGCAGATATAAGTTTGGTCTGTTTGCATATCAGAGGTTAATTGTCCGGTTATAGCTTCAGGTAATGAAGTAATTTCCCCCTGGTTTGCTTCTCCCCCCCCAGTTCACTTCTGTTTATAATTTTCAGGGTCTGAGGCAGCTGGTGTGACCTTGGTTTCCAGGCCCAGAAGGATTGTTTAGTCTGACCAAAATGTGAAGAGAACTAGTATTCTATATAGACTTCAGAGTTACACACTAATGCAGTACAGAACCTGAAAAATATAAAAGCTGAAACTGAAGGCATCACAGGCAGCACTAGGGACAGCACAGCAGCTGGATTTGTCTAAATTAATTGTTGTTACCCCAAAGGTAGAATGGATGCTGTTGGAATAGCTCAGCGTGCTGAAGTAGTTCTGCCCACAGGCAGATGTGCTAAAAGCTCCTAATTGTAAGTTCCATTCAATGAGGAGAAAGGGTAGTTATCCAGTTGAATACTGAAATGTTGAATACTGAAATATTGAATATTTCAATATTCTAAGTCATCTCCAGGCCAGCTAGGTCACCTAGATTCTTGCTTTCTCCGAAGTGAAAGATACAGGTTGAATTAATTTCCGTGGAAGAGCTGGGTGAGATTTTGCTCTCTGTGAGACTTTTGGAAGTGATGAGTTATAACCCCTTGAAATGCTAGACTGATTGCTTTCAAAAGTACTGTAAGGATTCATCTGTGAAAAGGAGAATTAGTAGCTAAACATCTCCTTTTAAAGCCACAACCACAGGTGCTGCCACATCTCTGAGGGTTTTAAGAAGCATTCCCAGTGTTGGGAGGTAGAAAGATTGCACACAGAAAAATGTGAATTAAAAATGAGGCTGAAAACATAGATTATATTTTGATGTTTGGAAAGCTTTCTTAGCATCCATATTTTTTACTCTTACCTGGAAATGATAACATGGATTAGAGTTAATTGAGCAACAGTAACATCTGACATCAAAAATGGAATGGAATTGGGTGCGAGAGAGATCCCTTAAAGAGACCAGCATTGTGAAAACAGGTGTAGAATTAGATTTTCATGGCTTTCTTGTAGGAAACAGGAAGAATATCGGATTGCAAAAGGGGAAGAAGAGAGAGATCTTTATGCAACAGAGAAGAAAAAGTCATTTGAGTCACTGGAAAAGGTATGTGGCAGCTTCTGGAAAAGTGAGCATTCTGTGCCCCAGGACAAGTGGTGGTGTAGAAAATGAAAGCAGAGGTTTCTGGTATGGCCTTCCAAGGACCCTGATGATTCAGCTCCCAATTATTGCAGAACAAGGTTTGATTGATTTTTATGGATACCTGGAATTCTTTTTGCTTTCAGTCTTGCCTGCCTCTGTGTGAGGTATTTGGGAGTAATTTTTAAAGGCAGGATGGCTTTCAGGCCATTCTGGTTTGACTGCAGTTACACAGCTGTTGCAAGCCCTGCTAAAGCACTGAGAGCATTCAAGGTCCTATACTTGAGGAATCATAGGTTATATTGCTGTTCCTTGTCATTTTACTTCAGATAATTTTGTGTGTGGGAAACTTGTTCAGACTTAAGTGCTTTTTTCATTGCCTGTTTTGTGAGAGAGATTGGCAAGAAGGAAACATTAGTTACTGTGCTCTTTTTATAAGCTTGTTGCCTGATTTGCTGTGTCTTAGAATATAAAACAATTTGACACAAGAATTCTACTGCACAATTCCCTTTACTGAGAGGAGTTGGGGGTTGAAACAAGATGATCTTTGAGGTCCCTTCCAACCCAAACCATTCTCTGCTTTTACAAGTAGACATTGTAGGCACCTGATGTCTTGATTCTGTAAATACCTTTATCAGGTGATGTGAATGGAGCTGCAACAGTAGTTTATAAAGATTTTATAAATTTCTTAGAACAATTAATAAATCTTAAATTTGGAACAGCAAATTTTGAACTTTGGGCTTTAATGAAAATTATTTCTTGTGAAAGGGACTTTTAACTTAATTGTGCTGTTTTAGTTTTTGCATTCAGCAGTGCCTTTAGCCACCCTTTCCCCCTCATAAAAATGTACCAGATAAATATTTTTATTCAACTCCTTTCCCTTCTTTATAAATTAGAGTGACTCTGAGTCTTCATTAATCCAATCGAAGCGTCGACTGCACCGACGGAAATATTCCAACTACAGAACACGGAATAACATTGAACAGCTGGAGTCTTCTGAGGAGGAGAGGGACAACTGCTTTGGCTTGATAGAGCAGGTGAGTTCTCTTCTGGACTGAGCCTGAGTTGCTCAGTAAATGAAATTTCATGTAGAGGTGCCTTTTCTCTGTTGAACAAGCAAACAAAAAACCCTACCCCTTCTTTTTCCAGAGAAAGTATTTCTTTAAGCATCATCATTGTTAGCACTTCCCAAATCTGTTGTGTTGCTTTAATAAAGACAAGATTTCCTATCAGTTATTAAATGGCTCAGTTGGTTTTGCTTCTAAACCAAATCCACAGCCCAAGGCAAAAGTCTGATGGACAGCTGCTTGGCTTCAGGTGACATTTGGAGTTTAAATGTGTTCTAATGTTTTCCTGTAGAAATTTTGAAGGTTCTTCCTAATGTGATTCTTCCACGGGGTCTGTTCCTCTTGGTCTGGGGTGACACAGGACTTCCTGGGTAGCAGGAGCTTTTTTTTTGTATCTGATGTCTTATCAGACTGTAAATGGGTGATAGGACTGCTTTTGTCTTGCCTTTCCCACAAGGAAATAGGTGTAAACTAGGAAAGGGAGAAGTGGAAGGAGAAGAGAAGCTCAGAGTTGCTGGAGCAGTCACTCTGTTAGGGAAAAACAGTGAACAAAAGGGAGGAGATTCAGGAGATGAGGAAATCTGGCAATTGAGATGAGCAATGGTATTCCTTAGAAGCTGACTCTCCTTGCCTCTTAATAAAGATTTTCAGCGTGACTAAAAACAATAAATCACTTAAATTGAATAAGAATTTCAGTGAGTACTGTCCATCTGCACAGTGTATGAACAGGTTTGGTGAGAGGACTGGTAGCTTTGTTACTCTGAAAATGACAATCAGCTGGACTAATTCAAACACTTGAAGCTACAATTGAAATGTCATGGAATTTTCTCCTGTTTTTGATTTTTGCTTGGCAGAATGCAACTTGACACGAGCCATGCATCATACTGACTCAGTTATGAAAAACACATTTAAAACATTATATTAATGCAAGTAGTTGATGAGCAACAATCAGGAAATTAGTGAAATCAGAATATATTTTGGTGTGTCTCTACTGTTCAGTGTTGAGTACATGCATGAGTACTCCAATTAGTATTTGGTCAATCAATTGATACTAAAAGGAGAGGGGAAAAAAAAACCCTCATCTGATTCCAACTTGCATAACTAATGAAAAAAAAAATCATAGCAGTGACAGAATATCCCCTTGTGTGTGGATGGAAGATGTGACTGTTGGTCTTGATCTCTTCCTTTTGTAATGTAAATTTTTCCCTGTCAGTCAGATTTCACATATTTTACATGACCTGATTACTTTTATTTCCATTTTAACAACTTTTTACAAAGATTCTTTTAAATTTGATGATGTGGACAACATGTTTTTAAGTTTCAGACACTTAAAACATGGGTTTGGCTTGAGTTTGTATTTTTAAATTTAGGAAGCTGAAGAAAGTGAGGGCTCTGGTTCATCTGATGAAGAGGAAGAGTGGAGAAGTGACAAGAAAAGCAACAGCAATAGTTCTAGGTAAAGTGAAAAAATACATCCCATAATGAGTTTGACTTGAATTTTGACAGATTAGGAGTTGTATGAAAGCTCTGTTGTGCTTGAGATGTGATCATATGATAATAATAATTATATAAGGTATAATTCATATACTTCACTGACACGTTGTATTGTTATTTACTGTTCCATTTCACCAAAACATTTCTATTTTTTAATTTAACTCCAAGTCCCTCTGCTTTGCCATGTGGCATAGAGAGATGAGAGTCTGGAATATTTCTATAGTGTGTTTTGGTTTGGTTTTGGAGGGATGAAAGATTTCAGTTGGGAAATTTTTTCCCTATTTTGTTTGTGGAGTTTTGGTTGGTTTTTTTTCTTGCTCTTAAAAAACCTTTTGAAAAATATGGATTTTTAAGAGTTTCTAGGTTTATATAGAACTGTTACAGATAACTTTTTAATCACTTCATTGTGACTATTTTATATATTCTTTTAGAATTCTGTAATACTAGAAGTAATAAATACTCAGAGGGTATGTGGATGTGTAGCTGAGATTTGGATAAGTGTAAAGAATTTAAGCAGCATTTGCTTCATGTGTTCCTTAGGGAGGACTCCTAATTAGTCCATAATTCCATTGCACAGCTTTGTTGAGTAAAATTACTGATTTTAGAATTCATCAGACTTTAGTTGTTTAAAGAAATGTGCTTTGAATTACTGGATTCTCCCAAAAATTCATGTTAAGCTTCAAGCGATGTAATGGTTAGAACAAGGCGAAGTGATTCTGAAGTTGCTTTCAACAACACTTGCTATCTGCTGGTATTTTTCTGAGGGAGTTCAGTATTCTGAAGTGGTGAGAGCTTGGTTGTGTTTGTGTTTCCCCTGCCCTCTGTGGACAGTGACTCCTCGAGCAGATATTCCGACTGGATCGCGGATGCCGGGATCAACCTGCAGCCCCCGGTGCGCACCTCGCGCAGGAAAGCGCTCCGGTACTGCAGCACCTCCGAGGAGGAGGTGTCAGCTGAGAAATCCTCTCCTCCCAAGAGGAGAAGGAGGAAGAGGAGGAAAAAACCCAAACCAAAAAAGCAGGAGGAGGTACAATCTTCATTTTTTCTACACAGTCTTCATTTGTCTCCTAGGGGTTAGGTCTCTTCATTAGAAACTTAAAATAATTATTACTGCCATTAGCCAAGGATCTTTTTGTCAGCACACACAGGGTCCATGGAATTGATTTGATCCCAGTGAGAGGGATCTGCTGATTTGTAGGGAAGAATCTGCATTCCAAATGAAAGCATTTTGATTTTCCAAATGAAAAAGGTTCTCAAGGTTGATGGTGTTAAAGGGGAAATGTGTTTAATAAATATCAGTACAGAATAGCAGACTTTTCCCAAGGGATGGCTTTAAAGCGAAGGAGGGCAGGGTTAGATTAGAGTAGAATAGATTAGATTAGGGAGGAATTCTTGACTCTGAGGGTGGTGAGGCACTAGGATATGTTGTCCACAGAAGTTGTGGCTGCCCTATCCCTGGCAATGTCCAAGGCCAGGTTGGACATTGAGGCTTGGAGCACCCTGGGATATTTGAAGGTGTCCCTGCCCATGGCAGGGGGTGGAACTTGATGATCTTTGAGGTCTCTTCTAACCCAACCCATTCTGTGACTCTCTAATTCGGTTAAACTGTCTGGTTTTTTACCTGTTTTAATGCATAGGGGACACAGTCACTGCATTGATGGTGGCCATTTATACTTAAGTTGAATTTTTAATTTTTTTATAAGTAATAATAATTATTTTAAGCTACTGCCTTTTTTAAGTTAATTTAAATAATTACCTTAAGTTACAATAACTACTGTTAGTTGTTTTCTCTCATAAAGGAACAAACAAATTCTTTTTTTAAGGCTGGGGTAGTTTTGATACATTTGGTGTGTTTTTCTCTCTATCCTTTCACCTTCTAAGTAGAATCAAACAGTTTCTTGCAGCTTGATTAATTTTTAATTGGGTACTGAGACTGTCATCTAAATTATAAAACTTTCTGCTAAGACCTGCATTATAATGGCTTGCTCCCTAAAATCTCCAGATAGCAAAGGAATGTTTAGTACTAGAATTACAAATACAGCTAGAGCTCAAGCAAAGCCTTGGAGGAATTCTGCTGATACTATTTGGAAATGCTGTAGATTAGTCCTTTATAAGTTAAGCTGTTGTCTGCCTAGTCAAAATGGAATGATTTGTTTAGAATTCCTGTCCATTATGTCTGATTTTGTGAAGGCTGATGCTGCAGCACAACCACTGAACTTGGAGTTGTCCTATGACTGGCACCCTCCAGTCTGGATCACAGACACGGCTCTCCGAAGGTCCCCGTTTGTCCCTCAGATGGGCGACGAGGTAGGAACATGGATTAAAATCTTCCAATGCTTGTGATTGTTACAATTGCTAAATACAGGAAAACATTCACTGTTTGGGTTTCTTGGGGTGTTTTTTAGGTGATATATTTCCGACAAGGGCATGAAGCTTACATTGAAGCAGTGAGAAGAAATAACATTTATGAGCTGAATCCACACAAGGAGCCTTGGAGAAAGGTGGTGCTTAGGGTAGGTCTGCACTGAAGGTTCTGTGGGTTTCTAACAGAGTCTGTGACTGAGGAGTTTTGTTACTCTGTTTGCAAAACACAGATCTGTGAAGTTACTGATATTTCCCTGTGGGGAAAGTGTGTGCAATGATCAGATTGTCTTCAGAATTTTCTGTGGGAAACCAAATGAAATGCCTGTGTTAAAATCCTAAGGCTGACAGCCTGCTTTGCACTGAAACCTCAGATTTAATTTCAGTATTTTGCGTGTGGGTGCAGTTGGTTAATTCATGTTTACCTAACAGTTCTGTGCATGACCCTAAGATAAAACTTCCTGAAGCTGTTTGTTCTTACCTGTAGGATCAGGAATTGGTAAAAATTGTTGGAATTAGATACGAGATTGGTCCTCCCACGTTGTGTTGCCTCAAGCTTGCCTTTATAGATCATGCCACTGGGAAACACACAGACAAATCATTTTCCATCAGGTACATGCAGTTTTAGTTTCCTCAAAATTGTTAAAGAATATGTTTCTCTTCTTCCTAAAGCCCTGAGACACAAGTGATGATTTTTTTTATCCAGATACCACGACATGCCAGACGTTATCGACTTCCTGATCTTACGTCAGTTCTACGACGAAGCCCGGCAGAGGAACTGGCAGGCCTGTAAGTGTTTGCTGAGTGTTGGACTGAACAGTTTTTTTGTTTTGAAATCACAAATGTGTCCTTGGCTAATTGCTGCCTTTGCTGTTTGTAGGGTCAGAGGGTTCTCTGGTAGGCAAGTCAGAAATTTGAACCTTGGAGAGACAGCAGTAGATGTAAATACAGTCACCAAAATACATATCCAGACTGTTCCGTTCCCTTTTTTATTTGAAATCTAAATAATGGACTAACATGTCCGTGGGTCTAGAACTTTAATTATGGAGAGAAATCAAGCAGTACATTTATTGAGTTTTTCTGATTGCCTGTGGCAGCCACAGAGTTAAATCCTTCTCTCAGCAGAATATCTGTGTTTGCTGCAGCCGACAGGTTCCGCTCCATTATTGACGATGCCTGGTGGTTTGGGACAGTGCTGGGTCAGGAACCTTACCAGCCTCAGTATCCAGACAGCCACTTCCAGTGTTACAGTGTCAAGTGAGTACAAAAAGATTTTATTTCCAATGTTATTAGAGTGCCTTTGCTCTCACACAACTGCCTCATTGCTACGAGAATATATAAAATGTTCACTGAAATTATTTTACTCCTGGTATTGTCACTTAGTGGTTTTAAGTTGCTGCTGTAGTTGCTGCTGTATTACACATCCACAGTGTGTGGATATGTAATAACTTGTGGCAACTTGTTAATGAGTAGTAATATGGTAAAAGCAGTTGTTGACCTCTTCACATTTCCTGTACTGAGTAATTCTGGGTCCCTTCCCAAAGCAAGCAATGCAGTTTTCTGTCAACATTAATTCTTGGTCTGCGCTGATAGTTGGTTTGGGGGTGCTGAATCTCCTCTGTGGTTGCTGACATCAAGGTCCTTATGCCTCAAGTCTCACCCTTTGTCTTTGGCATTGTGCACCCTCTTTCATACCAACACAGAGGCCTTCACACAAAGGAGGGGAATGGTAAACAAAGATATCTCTGGGCTTCAGTGTTCAGACTCAGGATACTGACCTTGTCCTGCCCTGTCCAAGCTGTCTGGAATAGAATCACAGAATGATTTGGGTTGGAAGGGACCTTAAAGATCCTCTTGTTCCAACCCCTTGCCATGGGCAGGGACACCTTGCACTATCTCAGGTTACTCAGAGCTCCAAACAGCCTGACCTTGGACACTTCCAGGGATGAGGTAGCCACAACGTCTTCGGGCAACTTGTGTCAGGGCCTCACCACTTTGAGTGAAGAATTCCTTCTTGGTATCTAATCTAACCCTTCCCTCCTACAGCTTAGGGCCATTCCTCCTTGTCCTTCACTGCATGCCCTTGTGAAGGTCCCTCTCCAGCCTTCTTGTCACCTCCTTTAGGCACTGAAAGGATAATTCTGAGATTTTGCTTGGTTTGGTTTCCCCCAGCAAGGGAGGACTGTAAGGACAATAAACAGTAAATATTCAATATTCCTGTTTTTATCATGCCCAGAGGTAGTTCCCATGTCTTATACAGTACATTTAATAGTCACAGTTTCGTTGTTGGAGGATTTCTTCATTGCCTTTTCACTCAAAGGCTTTGGAAGCTCTTGCTCACCACAAAGAAGGGAAATTTAATAGCTAATAGACAATCCAGTGAGACTGCCAAGATTATGTTACATGTTTTGGTTCCTTGTCTCATCTACTTACCTTCTCTCTCAATGATTTTCCTTGGTGGGAAGGTGGAAGTAACTCCCAGAGTGAAGTTCTTGCCTGTTACCTTCCCTTCTGTATTCTATCCATTCCATGTGTTTTGTTGTGTACCACACATTTAGGAGCACGTTCAGGTGGGCTTTGGATTTTTCTTGGCCAGTTCCAAATCAAGTTTCCAGTTATGAACAAAACCCTGGTGCCAGTTTCCTGGGCTCCTTTCTCCTGTAAGGCCTAAAGGATATTTCATTATTTTAATGCAGCAGCTTTTAACAGAAAAGCCTAGAGCTGCTTTAAAGGGAGAAATGCTGTGTTCCTTAAGATCCCTTTCCAAAAGGACTTTATTCTACCTGGCCTCACAAAGAGCTCTTCTAGAGCAGAGTCCTAAGATACGTGTATGAAAATATCTGGAGTATTTGGCAGCTGTGTTTAGGTTTTGTGACTTGGCTGTGTCTGTTGCTCTTTTTGTCACACTTGGTTCAATTTATTGCTGTTATTGTTGTATGGAAAATAAATGAATTGAAGATAATTTGAAAATTTTGTTATTTTATTGACAAGACAATAATAGATGTTTGTGTAGAAGCAGCTTGATATATTATGAAGTTGCATTACCTGGACAAGTGGAACTTAAGCAGAACTGAGGCTTAAGCTGTACTAAACTCTTGATAAAGCCTTACATGCAGAATTATGAATTAATAATCCATTTGTGAATATCAACAACTTGTGAAGTACTGTACAATAACTGGGGAGGAGAACTGAACAGATCAACCTTTAGGATTCTTAGTTCATAAGAATCAAACAGGCTGAATGATCCAAGTTTTCCTAAGGCATTGGGAAATCCGAAACAGCAAAGAGCTGCTTTTGCCAGAGCAAGGGTGTAGTTATAAAAAACTCTGAGCATGATCATTTCAGTTTCCAGTTGGTTTGAGATAAATACACTGGAGATATTAGTCCAAGTATCTGAGTTTATTAAGGCATCAGAAGTAGACCCAGGAATTGGAAGAACTGACAAGAAACTGCTAGCAAAGGGAAACTGGTAACTGCAAAGGGAGGTGTCAGTTGCAAGCAATTCCGATCTATTTGTTTCTGCTGTGCTTGTAATAAAAACTAGAAATGGGAACATGAGGATTAACCCAGCTGTAGGAAGGATCCAGCACTGCATACAGGGTACTTCTGCCCTCTCTGGACCAGTGAGGTGTGAAGCTGATCCAATCAGACATTTTTTACCTTGAAAATAACAAAGTTCATTGGTATTTTATGTGTTTTTAAAAACATGTAAAAATCTGCCCCAATGTGGTGGGATTTGGAGAGATCTCAGAATGATGTTCATACTTAATAGTTCAATATCAGAGTGAATATCCAGATCTATCAAGAGCACTTGTGTTGCTTTAGCTTTGTCTTGGACTTAATTAACTTCAGTTTCTTCATTTTATATTTGTTCTTTTCTTTGTGTTAATGTCCCCTGCCCCATAAATTTGCATGCTAGCATAGGAAATTCCTCACTTCCTGTTCTCCCTTAATCCATGGACTTTAACAATTCCTGCTGTGATCAGCAAGAAAAATCCTCTCCTGTGTTTTTCTCAAATCTTCTCCTTGATGTTACCTCACTTTTCCAAATGTGCAGTTTCTTTTTCTTCTTCATCCTCTTGATACAAGCTCTGTAAAATTGATTTATGTATTGGGTAAGTTGCATACAGCCAAAATCAGGAGCACAATTTTAATCTGAAATTGATTATGAAGAATGTTTCCTTTTTGCTGATTGCAAGCCAATGCCTTTGTTTATGCACATGTTTATACATGTACAGTGTATTTTGTCAATACCTACAAATAGCTGTAATTGAAATGTGCTTATAGCTGAGATTTAAATATGCTTGGAGGGAATTCTTCTGAGTCTTCTTAAAGGTAACTTTAAATTATTATTTTATTTTTTTATTTGGTGAACCAGGTGGGACAATGGTGAAATTGAAAAGTTGAGCCCGTGGGACATGGAGCCAGTCCCTGATAATGGTAGGTAGAAACCCTTTAATAAAACAGTTTAATGTGCATTTCCCTCTTTCCAGTTCCTTTGTTTCATGCAGGTAGTGGACCTGAGGTGATTCCTCAGTCTTGATTCAGATTTAGTGAAATAATTTGAATATACCTATATTTTTTCCTTTTGCATCTTCCAGACCAATTTTGAAAAAATAATACTTTCAATGTGTAGCTGACTTACAGAATAAAACCTGCTACTTCCAAATGTCAGGTTTCAAAAAACATCTCAAGTTTCAAACTATGGATTTGTTGTAGTATACTGTAATACAAGGGGGTGCAAGAAGAATATAAATAAAATAATTTCCTGCCAGCAAATACTTACTGCACATAGTTTAAACCCAACAAGTTTGCTGGTCAAATCCAGATTATCTGTAAATAAAAGAGTGGCATTTGTGGTTTGTCTTACTATTTCACTTTTCCAGTACTTGTCATTTACCAGCTGGGAGGGGGGAGGAAAGTTTGGGAGATACTGAGGAAGTAGTTCCTGAATAAGCTGTCAAAAAGATAATAAATGTAATTCAAAACTGCAGAAAAACAGAATTTACAACATTTTGCTGTTTGTATCCATTTTGTGTAATTTTTTCCCCCACAGCCTTAGTATTAAACTCTAAGGCAAAGATTTTTTTTTTGTCAGTTGCAAGCATTCAATTATTTAATAACTGTGAGTGCTCAACAATTTCTCTTGTTCTCACTCCTTCCCCACTTTGCTCTCTTCAGTTGATCAGCCTGAAGAATTAGGAGCGAGTGTCTCTGTGACTTTGGAAGAGGTGGAGAAGCTCCTGTACAAACCCCAGGAGGGGGAATGGGGGATGAAGTCCCGTGATGAGGCCTGTGAACGGATTATCCGTGGGATTGATCAGCTCATGACTCTGGGTGAGTGTGAGCTGAGCTTCAGATGGTTTTCCCCTGATGTTACATTTATAAACAGAGCCTGGAATATCCATGGCATCCTTTAAAAATTCCCTGTGACAAAGTACTTCAATGAGCAAACGTTTTTCTGTGCAGTTCTTTATGATCTGTGCAGATCTTTCTGATTTTATACATCATTGGTTTTATAACACCCAGCTCGCTTGTCATGGACCTACAGGCTTTGAAATAAAATCCCAGAAGGGCTTGGGTTGGGAGGGACCTGAAAGCCAATCCGGTTCCTGCTGTGAGCAGGGACACCTTCCACTGTCCCAGGCTGCACCATGCTCCTGGCTTTGGGCACTGCCAGGGATCCAGGGGCAGCCACAGCTGCTCTGGGCACCCTGTGCCAGGGCCTGCCCACCCTGCCAGGGAACAATTCCTGCCCAAGATCCCAGCCAGCCCTGCCCTCTGGCACTGGGAAGCCATTCCCTGTGTCCTGGCCCTGCAGCCCTTGGCAATTGTCTGTCTCTGTCTTTCCTGTCAGCTCCTTCAGGCACTGGAAGGCCTAAAATGAGGTCAAACAGTTAAATTTTGCTGTTCTTGCTGTTTTTAACCAGACATCTCAGCAGCTTTTGCTGGCCCAGTGGACCTGTGCACGTACCCCAAGTACTGCACAGTGATCGCGTATCCCACGGACCTCACCACCATCCGCACCCGCCTGGCCAACAGGTTCTACAGGTCAGTGCTGCCAGGGGAACCTGGGACAAACTCACTCTGGGACTCTCCTCAGAATTACAATAAACCCTGACATTCTTTCTTTGAGAAATTAACGATTTGAAATCAGCAAATATTAAAAAACTCCCTGAAGTTACTTCAGTGCTGATGACAGTTCAGATTTTGAAGTGTTGTCATTCTGTTACTTTGAACTTGAAGAAGGATAAGCTCTTGCTATTTTCAGAAATGAGCTTAAACACCAGAGGTGAAATATTAAATATTAACAGCAGCGGTTTAAATGAGAAGAACTTGCAGAAGAGAAAGAGGGAAGAGTGTAATGATGACAAAGCTCTGGTTTGCTGGATGTGCTGGTCAGCCAAAGCTTGAAAAGAAATTTAAGTATATTCTTCATCTGAACCTGCATTCAGTGTGTCTGTAAATACAGTGAAGAGACATTAGTAGTGATTTTCCTCCTGTATAAGATGGGAAAAATGTCTTGGGACATAATTGGAAATTCTGTATGTGAAGAACTGCAGACTTGGGGTATCTGTGTTTCATAGGTATAAGGAATTGGGAGAATGAGTTGTAAAAATGAAATTACACATTTGTGGCAGTTCATTTCTATCAAGTTATAATTTTAATTTGTAGCAATTTCTCAAATCTGTCATTTTACAGGGGCACTGTTTTCAGTGGTCACTTGGCCTCAAAGCAAGGTCTTTAAGGGGAGACAGAAAGGGACATCGTAGCTGGGATGTCTTTAAAAATGTAACTGGACAAAGCTCTTGTCACTCCTTTTAATTGCTTGTGCTTTGTTTTTATTAATTAAAAGTTCCTCAGATACGACTCAACTTGTGTTTCATTTCTCAGGGCTTTGTAACAAGCAGCTTCTGATATTTCCAGAAGAAATGTGATAATTCAGAGTAGTGATTAAATTATATTCTTCCCCTTCTTTTTGAATAAGTCAAATGTCAGCTTTTTAAAAATGCTTGTGTTTTTAAAGATTCCAGGCAATTCATAGTCCTTGGGGTGATTTCAGTGGTATTTTATGATTTAGGGGTAACAAAGTGCTTCCATGGCCAGCTGAATTAACTGAGTTTATATCACAAACTGTCTGAGGATGAATTAGTAATAATGAGTGATGGAACATGTACATTGTTGGTTTTGCTTCCTTGGGTGTTCCATGTGAAGGAAAAGTTTGAGACTGCCCTAAAGGGATATAAAACAGAGGATAACTAAATCTAATATAGAGAGAAAATTACAGAGAAAATTTTTGCGGGTTTTAAGCTTTTCTTTAGTATTAAAAGCACAATATTTTCTGATTTGAAGGAGAATTTCAGCATTGGTTTGGGAAGTCAGATACATTGAAAGTAATGCCAGAACCTTCAATGAGCCTGGGAGTGCTATTGCCAGAGCTGCAAAAAAAATCACCACCCAGCTCCTAAAGTTTATCAAGTAAGTGGCATTTTAATCTAAATATTGCTTGAATCCTTGTGCTTTTGAACAGTGGAGAGTAAAAACAGCTCCATGTGCCTTTGTGGTGAGCCCTGCTTTGATTCTTTTCAGTGCACTTGTAAGGACAGGTGTAATATTCTGTGTGTTACCTTAAGTATTGAAATGTTTAGCTTAAAGGCATTTTAGTTTTTTCCCCTGGTATTACAGCCCCAAAATGTCACTTGGCATTGAGTATGTTAAGTAGCTCAGCCTGTGAAAAGTAACTTCTGTGCTGTCCTGTGTAGAAATTCTTGTTATATCTTGTCTTAATTGAAAGGTTAAAACAAACTGAGAGGTTTATTTTGAAATGAGTGTGGGCAGCCTTCCTGCAGCTGGGCAGGCCCCTTTCAAATCCCTAATCTTGATTTTTATATTCCATTTAATACTCAGTTACTGTCTTCCCTTTTATATGGAACACTTGGTTGTGACTGAGTTTTATTTAGGAAACAACAGCTCTGTTTTTGCTGTTCCAGTAACAGAGATTTAATTGCATTGCAGTGACCAGGACTGTACAAACATTTTTGAGTTATGTAGCACAACAGATGATGAACAAGATTGTCATGATGCTGATCTGGTAAGTTGAGGGGTTTTTGTGGAAAATTCCAGTAATTTATGGTGGTAAGAAAATACCAGCAAGCTTCAAATATTGTTGGTAAAATTGCTGAGTTATTTACATAGCTAATACAAACATGGACTATATGAGGAATTTTTAATGAATGTTTTATGTCATTTATTATCAGTGAATTGCATTATTGGTAATATTTAGTCACTGAAGTTCAAAGCTGTTGGGTAACTTCTAATTGCAATTTCTGATGGTGGTTTTTCCTTTTCTCAAACCACTGAAGATTCCAGACTCCAGCTCTTGTCCTTATCTAGGATATTGCTTTCCAAGTCTCCCAGATGCTGTGTTGTATTTTTTATGCTCATCTTTTGTCTTATTGAAAGAATTAAGAAGAAAATTTAATTTTACCACAGTCTCAAATCTAATGACACTTTTAGCCTCCATCACCTTTTTTTTTTCCTACATCACTTTTGAGATAATTGATTTTATTTTGTGCAGGATGATGAAAAATGTGTTCCAAGAACATCATACAGAAGAAGAAAAGTGAGTTGGCCAATCTTTACCTTATAACCCAAATCAGGTGGAATTTTTTCTTTGTGTAGTCCAGTAATGCTTTCTCTAACTTTTTTTTTTTTTTTCCCCTCAAGGGACGGGGCTTAAAAAAAGGAAAAAACCTGAAAAGTGGCTATGATGAAAACTGTTGGAAGAAGCAGTGCATGGAACTGGTGAATTTAATTTTCCAGTGTGAGGATTCTGAACCTTTCAGGCAGCCAGTTGATTTGGATCAATATCCTGTAAGTTGTACTTGATAACCTTAATAGATTCTTTTTTTCTTGCTGCCTTACTGTGCCTTGTAAGGGAATTATTTTAGAGAAATCTGTGTTTTCTTTATTAAAACTAGTTTCTGGAAGGTATAAAATCTGTTAAGTGAGCCTGAGCTCACTTAAATTTGAATTTGATTTTTTTCCCTCTCTTTTAGCTGTTCATGGTAGTCTTAGTACCCCCTCAGTCTCTTTTTCTCTAAAACCCCAACAAACTTAATTTAAAGGACAAAAACTTCTTTACACACAACTTTTCCTGGTGACTCCACATTTTGAGTTTGAGTCTCACTTCAGGTTTTAAAAACATCTTGAGGTTCTCTAAAAAAACATGAATGGGAGAGAAAGAAAGGTTGAGGTGTTTGATGGGGTTTGATGTGGAGTTTTTTGTGTGGTCGTTGTGTTTTGGGGCTTTTTTGGGCTGTTTTTTTATACCAGATCTGTTGTTTCTCACAGTAAAATTCATGGGATAACGAAAAGGAGATTTTAAATCAACCTTTCTCAGCAAAAGTGTTGCTTTCTGCTGTGGTGCTTCTCTTTCACTGCTGCTGAAGATAATTTGTTTAATTTTAGCTTCTCCTAAATGACAGAAATAAAATTCAAAAGTGGAGTTTTTTTTCCTTTATACTTTCACAGAAATCTTTTTTTCATATGTTTTTTATAGGATTACAGACATATTATAGACACTCCAATGGATTTTGGTACAGTGAAGGAAACTCTGGAGGCTGGGAATTATGACACTCCAATGGAACTGTGCAAAGATATCAGACTGATATTTAGTAATGCAAAATCTTATACTCCAAACAAAAAGTCAAAGGTAGCTGTTAATATCTGGGGGTTTGTGAATGTCTTAATGAAATCAAATCTTACTTTGCAATTTGTTTATCAGTACTTTTGACAAAGCTGTTGGTTGGGTAGATAATGGGGAGAAATAGGACAAAAATATTTAATATGTTCATTTCCTGTTTATTTGGTGTTACACAGGACTGCCTGTGCTTTTCCTATTGCTTTTCTGGGCAGTTTTTAATATTACAAGTACTAGTCTTGGATCAAAGGCTGTGTTTTTAATAGAAACCACTTCCTTACCTAGATTTACAGCATGACCTTGAGATTGTCAGCACTGTTTGAAGAGAAAATCCGAAGAATTGTTTCAGATTTCAAAAATGGGCAGAAACAGAACGAAAAGCTACGGAGAAACCAGAGGTACAAGAGAAGATTTAATAATCAAAGCTCAGTGCAGCAGCCCACCAAAATGCTCAGGTAATCAAATTATGAAGGTAGAAAGATCTATCTCAGCTGACTGATGCTCATATTGACTCTCACATTTAGTCTGTGAAGAGGAGAACAATTGGTTTTCTAAATGGTTTGTAACCCCAGTGAGACTTTTTATAATTTTCATGCAGTAGGAAAAATATGTTAAAAAAAACAGGGGCTTTTTAATAATATAAAACTGAGAAGTACAAGGAGACAGCAGACTAGAAAAGGTTGGGTTTTTCTTTAATATTTGAATCAGAAAATCAATATTTAACTAAAATAATGAGGAATGAAACAAATTTACTGTTTTTGCTGGATATATTACAAAAATGAAAGTGTGCATATATTAAGTATTTTGTTACATACAGAATAAAATCAGTCCTATGGAATTTCTAGAAATTGTCACTTGCTGTAGCATTCATTTGGGAGCCAGATTAGCCTTTTGTCTTTGAAGGCAAACGAGCTTTTGACACAATTGCTGTTTGACATGATTAATTTTTGTTCTTAATTTGCATGTGGGTCAAAGTGGGAGAAAATACAAAAGCTAAATGTGGTAAATTACTGAAACTGAGCTCTTCCCTTCTGCTGCTGTCCAGCCTTCCTTCTCTGGCAGGGAAAGGGTAGCTGTAAGAATTTTCATTTAGGAAAAAAAAAAAAAATAATTTCAGGGGATTACTTTTTACTTTAACATAACCACACACCAAAATAGGCAGAAATTGTCTTTTGAATCTCATCTGTGCTCATATCTGGAGAATTGTGTGTGGCTGTTCAATGGGGCACAGCAGAAGTGAGGTTTGGGATAACAGAATTTATACAACTTGTGCACCTGGATGAATGTCTGAAAACCTGCAGTGTAAGGAAAAAACTGACAAAACAGTTCTGTAGGTGAAAATAATGAACTGAGCAGGAAGGCAGGTAGCACTCAGGCATGTGGAGATAAGGAAGGATTAAATTAGTGAAGTTTTCTTTATTTTAAACAGTGTCCATGAGGTTCCACTTTTTGTGTGTGTTGGGAACTCTGTTGTGGAATAATGTTTGCTTGGATAGCATTTAGTTGGAGGCTCATGTACAATTAACCAGAAGCTGGGAATCCAACAGGAACTGAGGCTGCTGCTGCAGTGAAAATACGAGAAAATTAATTGTCTGAAGGACATCCACCATTAAATTCTGTTCCTCAGAGCAGAGAAAGATTGTCTCTTCTTTTATGACTTCCCTAGGAGTGCAGACTGTACCTTTCATGAAAGTACTTCACGTTTATCCTTGCCGGAGTTAAAATTCTCCCACACCACATTAGCTCATAAAACACCCTCCCAGAAATACAAAATCATATTAAATCTTGTTAAAATACATAATTGCCTTCTCTCTCCTAATTTCACAACCTGTGTTGCTTTTACTACTTACACTCTCACTAGAAATGTGAAGCAGAAACCATTGAAGTCTCAGGCCAAACTTGAATCTGAGCAGGAAGATTCTTTTCCTCAGCCTACCTCAAGCAGAGCCGCCTGTGTCACAAGCCATAAACCCAACGCTGGCTCCTACCACCAGAGCTCCTCGGGAGAATCCTCAGATTCTGCCTGCCTGGCATCCTTTGAGAGGAATGGGAAAGCCAGATCCACAACACTAACTAATTGTTCTGCTTTATCATCAGGTGAGAATTTAGACTTGCTGCAGTTTGCATTCCGAGTTGTTAAACGAGCTTTGCATTTTGAACGTGGAATTTTTTTACGCAAGGTTTAGGGGGTTTGTGATGCAGAATTTTGTGTGTTCTACTGGATTTTGGACACTCCCATTATTTAAAGTGATTGTTATAAAAAGATCTGTGTACTATAAATAGTTTTTTGCTTTGATATTGTGTAGAATACAGTAAATTTACTTTTAATTAGGAAATCTGTCAACAGGAAAACATAGAGTATTCGATAACTGATACTATATACAGTACAGGCTATATGCCCATATATGTATATATGTTATATAAAAATTGTCATCTGCAGTTAGCAAATGACAGAAGCTTCTGAGACTTAAAAATTTTCCTGTCTTTTTCCCTACACCTCCCCTTGACAAAAATTCAGCTTGTTTCAAAGAATCAGAATGCAAGTTCTGGCAAAATGTGTTGGAAAATGTTCTGTGTTTTGGAGTTTTTTTAAACATGCTTTTCACTTAAATCTGGTATTTGAAAAGAGTTATTTTATTTTAATTGAAACTTAAATATAGGGAAGCTTCCTGTCACTGAACACTGCATGAATATGGATTTTGTTGAGGTATCAGTTTGATCCTTGTAAGACATTCAGGCATGAGAATGCATTTTAAGATAACGTGAGGAAATTCTGAAGAATCCAGGATCAGCAAATGTAGCTCTTAACTGGAAGCTGTTTAGAATTCTAACTGCCAATTGTTTGGTTTTTTTACCAGAGAGTGAAATAGAAGGTTCTGGGGTTTCTTCACCTACTTCCTCTTCATCTTCATCCTCCTCAAGCAGCTCAGAAGACAGCAAAGGCTGTTCTGGGGCTCCTGTGTCCTCTCCCCTGCACAACGGGGTGTGCAGGAGGAACAGCAGTCGCAGGCTGACTCGGAACAGGGCTGCTCAGAGGAAACAGACAGGTAGGGTGGCAGGAGTTTCTTGTGAACAGCAAGAAGAATCTAAATTTTTATATTAATATGTTTATATTTAGAAAAATAACATGAGTGGAGTTAGTATTTTTTTAATCGTTGTATATATAAGTACTAGTTTTTTAATTGGTGCTAATTTTGAAGCTTTCAAACACTACACTCAACTTTTAAAAGATTTTTCCATGACTAGGGGAAGAGGGCAGAAACCAAGAGCCTGGTGAGAGGGAATGACTTGCAACATATCTTAAGAAACAAAGGAGCAATTCATAAAGAAGTTCTAGTTGTCACAAAACCAGAATGAAACTCAAATTTATGACAGCAAAAGCACCTGACTGTCACTAGGAATGTATTGCATGCATCATATCTGTGGGTTGAACCTGTCCCAGTTTTGACAAGACTTCAAAGCTGCTATTTCACATTTAAGATATTAATCCCTGCTTTCTTTTACAGGAACACTTCTTCAGGAGAACGGGAATACAAGGAAAACGGTCAGGAAAAAGTTATATGTGAGTGACTCCGAAAATACTTCAGCAGTGACATCCGAGTCTCTCAGCAACAAGGGCAGGCACAGGAAAACCCCCCGCAGGAGTGCTGCTGTGGCTGCCAACAAACTGAGGCTGATGAGCGACGTGGAGGAAGAGGTGTCGAGCTCAGAAAGCATCGGGATCTGCAGGAACAGGAAGCTGCCGCACCGCAACGCCTCGGCCGCCGCCAGGAGAATGCTGCTGGAGGGATCCGAGGATGAGGCAGGCCTGAAGTCTGAGAGTGACAAAGAAATAGAAGAGCAGCTCACCAAGAGGAAAACTCTCTCTCAGACTGGCTGCTCTGCTCCACGAAGGAAGTTTGTCAGTGAATCTGAGAATGGAAGCTCGGATTCTGAGCCCGACGCGCAGACCAAGCAGAAGAGCTGGCAGAGCAACGGGCACAGACAGCTCCGGGGCCCTGTCTGCTCTTTGTCTCCCAAAGTGAAAAGTCCCACCTTAGACCTTTCAGAGGAGGACTCCAAAAGCCATAATTCTGAGGATGGGGGCAGCCAAAAGGTTTCTGACCAGTCAACACCTGCACATCACAAGCCTGCAGCGAGCAATTCTGAGGATGAGGCGGACTCTGAGTCAGACAAGTGGAATGGCAGGAAAGCCTCTGGGCTGCAGTTGTCTCCTCCTTTAAAAAAAGCAAAAGTCTTGAGTGATTTAGAGGACACAGCAGAATCTGAAGCAGAAGCCAGAGAGGAGGAGAAGAGTTTTGTGTGGGAGAGTTTGGTGCCCACTAGGATTGTGAGGAGTTCCAAATCTGGAGCTGCCTCCAGCTTCCATCACTCTTCTGATTCAGACTCGGAGAGTGACTCCACTAACAGCAATTACTGTGAAACTTCTGCAAAAGCAAAGATGAGGAAGAGGAAAGGAAAAACAAAAGTTGTTAGAAAAGGTAACATTTTTAAAGTTAATTCCTCTATTTCTCAATACTGAGTAGATGACAGAAAATTTCCAAGAGAGCAGAGCGTTCTCTTTGTCCAGCTCCTTGTTTTTTGAATTTCGGTAACCAAAACCCTCTGGTTTGCAGTTCTGTTACCTTGCCTTAATTTTCCCTTGAGATTTTCTGTGCTACAGCAGATTTACAATTGTTATTTTTAGTTTGAAGTAATTTTATTGGTAATTTTTCAAAATTAATTTGAGGGAAAGGTGTTTAAATTATTCTCACATCCATGGTGTGCACCAGAACCTGAAACTTGATTTGACTTTGAGATTTTATGCCGTCAATGATGTGTGGAGTCCTTAACATAGACAGGCACTTGGCAGAAACAATATTTATACTCCACTTGTTTCAGAAAGTTAAATTCTTTTCTTTCTGGATTTTATCTGTCACTCAGATCTTTGGCTGCTGGCTGATCATGATTTAGAGAGTTGGTTTGGTTTGGGGAGTTTTTTTAAGCTTATGAGAATGATGCTGATTTTTATTAAACCAGGTCGTCTACATTTTGCCTTCATATAATCAGGGAATTGGTCCTGATTTGGAATTTGAAAGACTATTCAGAGGCTGGTGTTTGGTGTAATCCTTCCAAGCCTAACAGTGTGCTTTAAGAATCTTTAAAAAATTATTGTCTGTTAAGATGACTCTGTCATGACAGTTTTCCACAAGGAATATTTACTTGTTTTTTCCTATGATCTTATATTTAATACATATAAAGGGGCATCCTGGTAGTTTCTATTTTTCAAGTAAATATGTAATTAATATATATGTAACTGTAACTATATATCTGTATATACACACTGCTCAATTAGCCAGCTAAACTATTTATGTGGAAGCTTTGCTTCAGTTATTTTTGAAACATATATATAATAAAAATAACATATAATCTATGTTGATATGTAAAACAGTCTGTATATAGTTCTGTAATGTATAGTATTTTATAGATCATATATATTATAGATATGTAGTGTTTAGCATGGGATTTTATATATCAGAAAAGATTGAAAGCAGAGTTTTCAGATCAATTGTGCCAATACCTTATGGGCTGCAGTGCCCCCTGCAGCTGAGCTGCTTGGAGCTAAGGCTGGATTTTCCTGCCCAATATTCCAAGTTTGGAGTTTGGCCTGAACTCCAGGACACCCTGATGAACCAGACTTTCACATCTTTGTGTCTTTTAAAAGCTCTTCCAGTTTCTGGGGGTACTTGGTTTAATGCTCCCTCTTTCTGCCTGTGCCACCTGGCTGGACCTTTGCAGCTTTTAATTCTGGATGTTTGGTGGGGAATTTCAATACATTTTATTATAGATTTGTTCTAAATTTAAGATCTTGTAAACAAAGCATAGTTTTAATATTCTGGCAGTGTTGCAGAAAGGCTAGAATTCTTTATTCTTTAGCTGTGTATTCCAGCTATGTAATAATATTGGAGGACAGTGTATAATCTAAGACCTAAGTCTTCTTTTTAGTCTGTGCATTAATTCACCTTTTATAAAGCATTTTGCAGTGTGCAGCAGAAATGTGTTGTGCTTTGGCCATCAAACCACACAACACAACTACTACAAGTAGTAATACTCATGTATCATTTCTGGAAAGTCTTAATAAAGACAGCAGAATAATTATCCTTTGAAAATGTAAAACTAGGAATATACTGGAGTAGTACATAAAAGGATCTACATTTAAATAAGGACCAGATTTTTATATGAAGAAATTGTTAATATTGCTACTCAAGCTGGACATTGGAATTTGTCTCATAATTTTTCCCTCTTTGTTTATTAAATCTACTTCAAGAACTTTTGGCTTTTTTTAATTCATATGTATGAATTGTTTTATTTAGAAGGGAAATACTGATCTTCATAGTATATGATTTACACATTGAATATTTGTTTTAAAACACAACATAAACAAGTTCTATATTAATTTAAAAAACACCGAATGGGAGATTCACTGTTAGCAGCAATCTGAGTGTTAAAGTCACTAAGGATCACTAAGGAGTTTCAGTGTTCTCCACCTGAAACCATCTAAAATTCTGAAACTTGCATCCACATGAAATATTATCGTTTCTTTTTAAGGATAAAAAGGTCTAAAATGTGTAATTAATGTTGCACGTTTTATTCTAGTAAGAAAAACAGAACTGTTAATGATACAAGTACTAAGAATATGACAGCATTTGTTTACTAAGTGAGGCAATTTGTAATTTCTGAGCTAATTAACAGGCTGATGCTAAAGAAAGCTCTTTTGAGACCATGAAAAGTGACAATTTCAAGAACTGAAAGTATCCCTGGGATACTGATGGTAATTTTAATAAAGAATTGAGATAAATTGCACTTAACAGTTGAAATCAAAGTAAAAAGGTGGCAGCGTTTGGGCATAATAAACTAATGATTTCAAGAATGTAAGACATTCAGAAGAACTTAAAACTCTTTCTTTTGTAGAGCCAACAGCAGAGGAGGCCGGCCAAAGTGCCAAAGTGCTGCGGAGCAGGACGTGCTTCATCAACTACAAGAAACACATCAAGGTGTCCGGCGTGGGGGAGAAGAAGAACCCCCGCAGGTGTGCCACGCTGGCAGCCAGCAAGATCAAGATCATGAGCCATGCAAAGGAGGAATTATCCAGCTCAGAAAGTGTTTACCCAGTGAGAAAGAACCGCAGGCAGCCGCAGGGCAGCGTATCCTCAGCCTGCAGGAAGAAGCTGTTCAACAGCTCCGAGGTGGAGGCTTGTTCCAAGTGTGAAAATGAGAGTGAGCAGGTTTCTGGCAGGAAAAAACCTTCCTGCCCGGAGTCTTCTGTTTCTAAAAGGAAATACATTATTGAGTCTGAGAATGAAAGGACTGACTCGGAGACAGAGACTCAGAAACAGAGTGATAACCACATGCAGCCACACAAACCCCTCTGTGCTACAGCTCTGAATAATTTTGACTACAACTCCTCGGAGGACAATTCCACAAAGCACAGGGTAGAAAATGGGGGAAACTGGGGAATTTCTAGGCAGGCAGCTTCAGCCCACAACCATTGTACGAGTAACTCCGAAGAGGAGGTAGATTCTGACTTAGCTAAACTTGAAACTAAAAATACCAGAGTAGCAGCAAATAAAAAACGCAGAAATTCTTTGAAGAGATTAAAACTGGTGAAGGACTTCAAAGAAACAACAGAAGCTGAAACGGGGGGGAAGAAAGAGGGGAAAAGCTCTGTCTCCAAGGATGTGGAGGCACCCGGGACTGCAGGGAGCTCCAAAGCCAACTTCACCTGCTTCTCCTCGGACTCTGGAACTGACACCACTGTCTGCAGCGATGCCACGGAAACCAGGAAGCGCAAGAGGAAATCCAAACCCGGCAGGAAAGAAACCCTCAGCTACGACTCCTTGAAGCCTTCCAGGAGGCCGCAGCGGAGGAAACGGCGGAAAGGCAGCCAGGAGCAGGACTCGGAGGAGGTGGAGTTCGGCGAGTGCAGGCGGGCGCGGCGCCGCTCCAAGATCCGCACGCGCAACGGCGGCCGGCGCACCGTGCGCTACCACGACGATGACGACGACAGAGCCCTCGAGGAGGCCGGCTGCGAAACGTAACCTTAACAAAAGGAAAGCCAGCCCATCTCTTCGTTTCTTTCTTTTCTTTTTTTTCTTTTTTTTTTTTTTTTTTTCCAATGGTAATAGCACTAGAACTCCTGATGGGTACCGGCTCTTCTTTGTCCTACATTTCAGGGAATATATTTATATTTTTCTATGAAAAAGTTATGAATGTGATTAGATGATGACTTGCTCCTTTTTCATATTTTGACTTGCACTTGCCTGCCCATGTAGCAGCATTTAGCACAGATGCCAAAATGTGCCTCATTATAGGGGCAATTTTTTGTCTTTACTGGTATTTTATTACATATAAACAAGAGTTAAAAAATGTTAAAACACTGCAAACAGGTTAATAGCAGTATGTTGAGTATTATTGTTATGGGTGCTGCAATGAAATACTACCTAGGTCATGCAACATTCAAGAACAGAAACATCTCTAATGCTGTATGAAATCATCTACAATAGTAACAGGCTTCTAAATAATAGTACACACTCTAAAAACCTGGTGGATGCAAGCATTGCATCCAGAGAGGAATGAAAAGGCTGATAACTTCACAGCTTGATTTAGTGCAGATGTTAAATGTTCTGTACTTGCATTGCTGATACGCAGTTACCAGCAAAGAAGTTTATTTGCCAGTTTCAGAGGCTTTGGTGAACAGAGGGTTCTGCTGACAGGTAGTACATCATTAATGTGACTTCTATACTGTAAACTTTAAGATTATGAAATGCAGGTGAACTCTTGGGCCTAAAGGGTTTTTGTGTGTTTTCTTTATAAAATAGAAAAACAAACAAAGCACTTGTTCTGTTTTCTTTATGCGTGGAAAGCTTGAGGTGCAGGATTCCGACATTCCAGACCTTTTTTTGCTACGTTCCTGTTGTTCCTCCATATTTAAAGTGTTTGAATGTTGGATTTCCCATTGATTAAACGTTACCAGTTTCTGAGCATTGCAGTACATCTCCTGTTTTCACAATGTTTGAGGTGGCTCATGTTGACAAGAAATAAAATTTCTCCAGGAAAATATGTTAAGGTCCCTGGTTGAACACATATCAACAACAAAAACACACAGCAACTCTAAATTCTTGGTTTTCCCTGGAATTGTGCTGGTGGGAGCCCCACAGTGGCTGCCCCCAGCCCAACACCAGGGAATCTCTTCTCTTTCCCCGCTCTAGGGTTCTTCCTCTTGCTCTCCAGCTTCCCTTTCTCACCCTTGGGAAAACTTGGTGATTCCTGATTTCGTTATTCAGTAGATGTGGCAGAATAACAGATTTATCCTAACCTAGCTCATTTGAACTGAAATAGCAAGTTTGGGAATTGGTTTTCCAGCAGGTTGGACTGGTAGTGGGATCTGGAAGGGGGGGTAGAGAAATTTAGTGCAGTTGCACAGTCCTGGTGAATAATGACAGAACTCCTTGTGCAGATGGAAATGGATCATGGAAAAGGGAGCTGGCATCAGTGAGAGCCACTTCTCCAACACCTTCACTGGCACTGTCTTCATTTACCATCACTTCTGCTGTCCTGGATATTATCTCAGCATGGAGAAATACTCTTTTTTTTTTCTTCCTTAAAACTTCTATGTGAAGTCCAAAAATAATTTATATCATTCTTGCCCCAGGAAGTTCTATTTAGAGCATAGTCTTTAATAGGATGCAGCAGAATTTTGTAAATTCAAGATAAATGTTTATCTGGACTCTTTATTTGGTTTCTGAAATACAAACACGGTTGTGTTTAGTGATGAAACTTGAAGGTAGCTTTGTGTTTTCTTTGAGGAGCAAACTTATAAGGTAGTAAGTCCACTATTTTTTTATATTTTCCATAAACTTTGTTGTTTAGCAGCTGCTTCTCAGTGTTCTCTGGAGTACAACCTCCAATTTGGGAATAACTGAACATCAGAGTTTTTATTAATTTTCAGTTTGAACAGCTAAAATTTGGCTGGTAGGTTTGTATTTTTAATTTAGGCTTGGATTTGTGAAGCTGGTTTTCTTTCAGGAGCTGTATTCTGTCACTGCACGCACAGGTTCATGGTGATCCCTGAAAGCTGGAGATGGTTCTGGCCTCTGGAGCTGTAGATCCCAGAGGGAATCACTGCCTTAGGAACCCTAACACTTCTGTTTTCTAAGCAAAGCATGTGCTGGTCTGTATTTCCTAATTTTATACTCTCATAGACAGTAGGAAGAGAAATTATTAAACTGGAAAGGTATTTTGAGTCTTTCACCCTTTAAGAGTTTATTTATTTTTAATTTATTAAAGGAGCATGCTGACTCAGAACTGGGAGTCCTTTCACCTTTAAGTGAGCAGTTTTGGTTTGGTCTAGCTGTACTCAGGGAAGTCAAGTAGTAGACTTTTAAAAGTAGGATCTTTATTTAATTATGTGACTTCTGGGGGGTGTTTTGGTTTGTTTCAAAGCAGGACCTGGGTCTGTGACGGTGATCAGGCAGCATGAACAGAGAGAGACATTGAAGTGCAGGACAGAATCATAAAGGAATCAAATTCTTTCCTGTTAAAGCCTTTGATGATGTACATGTGTTAGTGGACCAAAGTAAAACTGTATATACACCTGGAATGTCACTGTGCTCTTATTTGGTTCAACCAGGCCATGGGTCAGATCCTGCCCTTGGGTCACAACAACCCCATGAGCTCCAGGCTGGGCAGAGGGGCTGGAAAAGCCCTGGGGGTGCTGGTGACAGGGGCTGGACACGAGCCCAGGGGTGCCCAGGGGGACAAGAGGCCACTGGCCCCTGGGCTGGATGAGGAATTGTGTGTCCAGCAGGAGCAGGGCAGGGATTGTCCCTCTGTGCTCCAGGGCTGTGTCCAGTTGTGGCTCCTGCAGGAGAGCCCTGGAGGGGCTGGAGCGTGTCCAGGGCAGGGAAGGGAGCTGGGGAAGGGGCTGGAGCCCCAGGAGGGGCTGAGGGAGTTGGGCAAGGGGCTGAGCCTGGAGAAAAGGAGGCTCAGGGGGGACCTTGTGGCTCTGCACAAGTCCCTGCCAGGAGGGGACAGCCGGGGGGGTCGGGCTCTGCTGCCAGGGAACAGGGACAGGACAAAACGGCATCGAGTTCAAGCAGGGCAGGTTTAAATGAGATATTTGGGTAATTGTCTTCCAATGGATAACCATTGGAAGGATGGTTAATCCTTGGAAGAAGTTGCCCAGGGAAGGTGGTGGAGTCACCATCTCTGCGAGCGTTCCGGAGCCCGTCTGGTTGCGGCGCTTGGAGCCGAAGCTGCGGAGTGCCACACGGCGGTGCCACACGGCGGTGCCACACGGCGGTGCCACACGGCGGTGCCACACGGCGGTGCCACACGGCGGTGCCACACGGCGGTGCCACACGGCGGTGTCGCCGTCTCTTCCCCCCGCGGTGCCCCGGGGCCTCCCGTGCCCGGTTCCGGCGCTGAGGGCGGGGCCGCGCAGGCGCGGGCGGCGGCCATGGCGACCTTCTTCGGGGAGGTGGTGGTGGCCCCGTCCCGGGCCGGCCTGGACGAGGAGGAGGAGGCGCGGGAGGAGACGCCTGAGGACCGGGAGATCCGCAGGGAGATCGAGAAGAAAAGGTACCGGCGGCGCGGGAGGCTCAGGCTGGAGATCAGGGAAAGGTTCATCCCCAGAGGGTGCTGGCACTGCCCAGGCTCCCCAGGGAATGGGCACGGCCCCGAGGCTGCCAGAGCTCCAGGAGCCTTTGGACAGCGCTGCCAGGGATGCCCAGGGTGGGGTTGTTGGGGGGTCTGGGCAGGGCCAGGAGCTGGATTTGGATGGTCCCTGTGGGTCCCTCCCAGCTTGGGGTGTTCTGTGGTTCTTTTCCCAGGGAGATCGATGTCCTGTGGACCTGGCGGGCGGGCGGCAGTGCCGAGGAGCCCTTGGTGTGCTCCAGGTTCATCGTGGCCATTGGAAGGAACGCGGCGGGTGCGTGCAGAACCAGACGCTGCTGCGGTTTTGGGGGATCAGTTTGAGGAGGCAGAAGGTGGGAGGGAGGTGTAAATGTGCCAGCACATTCCCTGCTCTGAGCCCCAGTGGTCACCCCGGCCCTGGACACTTCCAGGGATCCAGGGGCAGCCACAGCTTCTCTGGGAATTCCGTTCCAGCTCTTCCCCACCCTCCCAGGAACCATTCCTTCCCAATATCCCATCTAGCCCTGCCCTCCTGGAGTTGAGGTCATTCCCCCGTGTCCTGCCATCCCATTACCTTGTGAAAAGTCCCTCTCCAGCTTTCTTTATTTACTGAGTGTGCAGCCCCTCATTCAGGAGCAGAGGTTAAACCTGGAGGCAGCTGAGTTGTCCAGAGAAAGCTGAAGTTCCTCTGTACGTGTAAAACACAGTTATTGTTACAGCTGTTTGCTCCTGCTGAAAATCGATGTATTTTCAGTTGAACAGGAAAAGCGAAGTATGTTTTAGTTTGCGATTTTAGTTAGGACAATCCCCCTTCTCGTTTACCTGGCTTTTGTTTGGTAAACTCTCTGGGGTTGTTCATTAATTAGCAAAAGTTTTGTTCTAATAGTACCAAGAAGTCTTGCTTGCATTTAAGTGACATTTAGATTTTATCAAAGTTAACTTTGCTAATTTGTTTGGGTTTTGTTCAGGTTTTTCCTTGAAAAGGGGTAATAGGTATTTTGGATCTATCTTATGTAGCTTTTGACAGAAATCTGATTTATGAACATTTTTGCCACACTCTTGCCTCTGTTTTCTAGAATCAGTGTAATAGTTCTGCCTTGCTGCTTCAGTGATTTTTGTTTTTAACCTGCTGTATCTGCTATGTCAGAAAGCATTAGAGACTTAATATTTCACAGCCTTAATTAATACTAAAGAAATTGAAGTTGATTGTAATGCTATAATTCCTAAGAACAAGTGATTTTTATGTTAGGGATGTGTATATGTTGAACAGCTCTACATCTTTTTAAGTTTGGGTACAATGGGGCTATTCACATTGCTGATGTTTTTTAGATTTGGTCAATAAATCTAAGTTGATAAAAATGAGTTATTCTTCCTTCAGTTTGCAATAATCTAACTCTAGACCAGCTGTTTATTTATAAAACAGAAGTTTTATTCTTTATAAATTAACAGGATTTTTAATGGCTTTTGCAGCTTTCCTGTCATCTTTTATCCTGGATTCTGTGTGCTGGGAAGTGGTTGGAGTTGTGAAGCTGTGGAATGAGTGGTGCAGAACATCCAGCACCACAAATGTCCTCCCCACAGACTCTTTCTGTTTGTTCTACAGATTGATATCAGATCCCACAGTAAGTGACTTGAGCATTAATTCCTCTGTGTTTTGGCTTTCTGAAAAAGAGAGCCTTCATCCACCCCCAAACAAGGCACTGCAGGATCATGGATTAATCTCATAAATGATCTGAAGGGTTAATTCTCACTAAAACTGTGTGAAGTTCTGTGTGCAGCTCAGCAGAAAGATGTCACAGCCTCATGGCTTCACTGCATCTGTGAGCAAAAAATCCTCATTGAAACAGAGTTAAAGAAGCACAAAATAACTGAACAAGTTATTATCTGCAGCCACATCATCCTTACAGCTGATTATGAGCTGCTGTTGTGCCCTTTAAACCACTTGCTTACACAAGTTTTTACTTCTTTTTAGGTTTTATTGTGTCAGTGTAGTTGCTATGTGGCTGAGGATCAACAGTTCCAGTGGCTTGAAAAGGTAAAACTGGCAAGAAAATAAATGGAATAATAAAATCCTAAGGGTGAGGATCTTCCTCTCTGATCCTTTAAACATGACAGTGTTAAATAAGTTTCCCCTGTGGTCTTCTTTTATTAAATATTCAAAAATAGATAAATTTATTCTCTGCAGGATCTTTGAAATCCCTTTCTAGATGCTGTCAGCTGTAGCTGCTGTAACCTCTCAGCTGAGTGCAATCACTCCTTTTGGACAATTTCAGTTTTGTTGGCCCTTAACCACTTCCCAAACCTTTTTCCTGCTTGGTTTTCATTTCCCATGGCTTGTTTCAGCTGTGTTTCACCTCTGGGAGAAGTTTTCCTTAAAAAAAAAAAAACAAAAAAAACCAGCAATTTGTACAGCTGCCAATAGATCAGCAGACCAACCAGTTGTGGAACTCCTGGTGGATGGTGTCAGCTGCTGGGCAAGGGGAAGGTGCCTCCCCAGCAGCATTTGTCCCGTTTGTTCCCAGATTTAACATTCCCAGGGCCTCACCCCAGCATCATCCAGGTACCAAGAGCACTGCTGGCTCAGTGAAGTCCCTCCAAATATCATCATTTAGATTTTAATAAGATAAAGACATGGGGGAATGTTCCTCCTCTTGATTTTCCTGATGGATTTGGGTCACTGCTTTGCCTGGAGGAAGTGGGGCTTATTTTGTCTTGCTGTCTGTCTCCCTGCCTGCCTGCCTTTAAATCTCTGCTGAGCTGATGGATGAGCAGGGGTTCTAAAGCTGTGCTTAGAGAGAAGTGTGGCTTTGCAGGGGGATCATGGCTCATTTGGAAGTTTAAAAACCTTGAAAAAAAATTTTTCAGGGTTTAAAAAATTTTGCTTTTGCTGTATTCTACACATTCCTGCACTTGATTTAAAGTGGGACTGCAGAAGAAAGATGGCTGGGGGATTGTTGTCTCCCCCAGTTGTTTGTGGATATATGTGACTTCCAGTGTGGGTGTTCTGAACAGTGGGAGTGTGGTTGTACCAAGTCAGTGTTCCTGAGTATTTTTAGGCTCTGTGGTTATTGGGATTTTAAAATGTGCAGCAGAAGCAACTTGCTGGCAATCTTTTTGCTTTTAATGCGAATTGCAGACCTGTTCTGTGTGTAAATCCTGATTTACTGAGCATCTCCCTTCTCCACAAGTCAGATCCTTACACATGGATGTGTTTTCTCTGGAAGGGATCACTGACAAATGAGAGCACACAGGTTGGAGTTCTGCAGCCATGAATTCCAGCCAGTGTTCCCAACAAAGCAAGTGGAAAATATGTGGGCTTCTGGATATTTCTGTCAGGTTTCTGTCACAGTGGTGACACAGTGATGGGAGGGTACAGGCAGCTTCCCTCCTGGGATTGACACACAGACAGAAGCAGGCAAGTTTCTGTCACAGTCTCCAAATTCTCTCTTCTCTTTTCTCCTGTTGGTATTTTGTCATGGCCAGAAGGTTCTGTACTTCAAAACTCTGCTCTTTGAATTTGAGAAAGAGAATTTAGAAATGAGAATTCTCTTTCTCAATTCAACTTGAACAGAATGAAATAAAATCTGTGCATTGAAAATAAAAACTCTTACAACATTATAGGACATCCAGGGAGTGCAATTTTCATTTCAAATGTTATGTAACTCAGTGAACTGCTTGTTTTTATTTGGGATCCTTTTTCTTTCTACAGTTACCATTAATTAAAGCAGTAAATCTTAATATATTGAATAGAAAGTGCTGAAAACCTAAAACCTCTCCAGAAGATCACTAGACCTGGTAAATATGTCAGCTGTTATTTTGGGGTTTTTTATCTCCATCCCAGGAGCAGTGCCTGGGAAATTTCTACCTGAAGGCTGTGATTCAAACTTTTTTTAGTCCTGCAAACCTGAGTTCAAGTGCCCTTTGCACTGAAATTGAAATGAATCTTTGAGGTTTCTCTGCTTTTATCGTGAGAAATTTTGCTGATGTATTTTTTTTTTTAATTTCAGGTTTTTGGCTCCATGCAGAAGAAAGGCTTGCAAGTAACCATCCTTTCCACATGTCCTGTAGCTGATTATAAAACTCAGGAATCCACTCTGACACTTGTATCTCCATTCCTGAAAGCCTTGAAGACCAAAGAATTCCAGGAGCAGGTCTGCTGCCCGCTGCTGGAGCAGCCCAACATTGTGAGGGATCTTCCTGCTGCTGGTACTTTGCAATTCCAGTTATTTACAGGGCTGCTGGTGGCAACACAAAATTCCCCCTGAGGAGCATCCCACTGCAATTAGAATGTTTGCTTAATGGTGGGAACTTTCTGACTAGTCAGCTTTTTAAAAATTAATTACTGACAGATTCACATCTTGCACATTGCCCTGGAAAGTAGGGACAGTTTTCCAAACCAGCCACAAATCATTTTACCCATTATGTGTGGGAGAGAAAAATACTGGAAAATTCTTCAGTATAGCCTTAAAAAGCATATTGTACAGTGGGGTTTTTTGGGAATTCTACTTAGCAATTAAGTTTTATTAAGAATTATTTTCATCTGAGCATCCGAAGTAAAAGCTCATGAAGTCCATTCTGTATCTTACAGGGAAGGAAGCTTGCACAGGGCTACTGATCAACCTCATGGGACAGTTAGGTTCAGTTTTCTTATGTAACTTAATAAAAACCCTGAGCTTTTCAATTTAGAAACCCTAATGGTAGCAGCATGAGGAAAAGCTTGTCTGGCAGGAGCTAAAAGTAGATGATTTTCTCTTGTTCACACTTCTTTTTATGTTTGTTTGGGGGTTTTTTTTTAGTTTTTTTGCAGGTGTTGCTATTATTTTTGTTTACCAATAGTACAGTTTCCAGGTAAGGTATGTGCCAGGAAGAAACACCTGCACTTCACTAATTTTTGGTGGTTTATTTCCTTGTGTAGCTGGGGGGTGAGGAGTGGCTGCTCCAGCAGTCAGGATCCTGAGCTGGTAATTCAACTTCCGTGGGTTTAAAATTCTGATTTTTCTCCACAGCCCTGAGGTTGCTTTTCTGCTGGATTTAACCCAGGTTTTCTTTTGACCTGTTTTCAGTTCTGAGTTACTGCCAGGTGTGGCAGATCCCTGCAGTGCTGTATCAGTGTTACACTGATGTCATCAAGCTGGACACGGTTACCATTGAAGCCTTCAAGCCTCTGCTTTCTTCTCAAGTCCTGAAGAGTTTAGCCAAGGTAAAATTCCGTATTTAAAATTAATGGCAGCTCTGGGCTGGTTGTGTCTTGCTTCATCTCTTGCATTCTGCTTCTGCTTTTGTTGCCCTGTGAGGATTTCATCTGGAAAGGCAGAAAAATACAGATTTAATGACAGTGCTTTGTACCTGCTGTAACATCTGTGTGGCTTAGAAATAATGAATCTACAGCTCCCTTCAAAACTTCATTTTGAATTTCCAGGCTCTTCTAATGGTATGGATGTATCAGGGAGGGATTTCTTCTGCTTGTGTAAGCTGCAGTTTCCTTTGGAGTTGCCTCATTTAAAACTTTTAAGCTTTTTGTTGTGTTGGTTTTTTTTTTATTTTTATATTTTCTATTCATATACCAGATGGCTCTGTTCTAGCTCTGTATGTGCCTCTCTTCTGGCATACAGGAAAGCTTCTTAAAATACCCATTTTGACCCCTAACTTATTTTTGGAGCTAAAAGACCAAATTTCTGAAGAAATTTTTATACTAATCCAGCAGCTGTGAAATCCAGTCTGGCCTTGAACACTTCAGGAATGGGGCAGCCACAATTTCTCTGTGCCAGGGCCTCACCACCCTCACAGTAAATCCCACTGCTCCCATGAATTCCCACTGCAGCTCCTAAAATGAATGTTTTACTCCTTCTGAAATGTTTGAATTGAATTTTAGTTGGTTGAAAACACTTTGAACCCAGATTTTAATGCCAGAGAGGTCTGTGTGTACTGAGGTGTTTATTTCACTTCTAAAATCAGTTTTCAGTACAGCTCATTCTGTTCTGCTGACTAACTGTGAGTAAGTCATAAATATTTAAACTCTGAAGAAGAACAATGACAAATACAGACTCTTCCCCTCGTGTCCAAGCAAGGAGGAATGCAAAATAATAAACCCCAGTTTATTGCTGAACTGCAGATTCCTGTGGATAACTTCATTCAGAAGACCTGAGTTTTGCTCACAGTTAATATTTTCATGAAAGTGATGTTCAGAGTAATAAAATGGGACCAGAGGCCAGTGGGGCTCTTGCTTTGTTCCCAGCACCGTGGGTGATGCTGATCCTCTCTTCCTTTCCCCAGGATGCCTCTGAAAGCACAAAGATTTTGAAGAAGTTCCTGACAACCAGTGAAACTCACAATAATATCTACATCTGACCAGAACATTGATGCTGCACTTTTGTAAATTCCAGTTTCTTCTCTAGAAGACTTCTAGGAATATTTTTTCCCTCAAAAGTAGAATAAATTCCAGTAGATTTTTACTTTTCCACTCATTTTTTTGTTGCTTTTAACTTCATCATTGCAAACACCCTTCTGCATGGCTTGGGAGGCTTTCTTCTGGAGTGATTTTTGGAAAGAGAGCTTGGATATGAAAAGCAACTCCTTTTTCTCCTCCTGAAGGGATTGTCTTACCTAAAAGTATTCCCTTTATGTGTTAAAGAGGAAATGCAGATAAGGAATTCTGTATCTAACAAGAACTTGCCTTTTCTACTTTTATTTTGAGACCTGGAGGTTTTTCTAATATTTGATGCTCTTCAAAGATTTGTCTGTGATAGAGAACATGCACTCTCTGTCCTTTTCCATCCACAGAGAATTTTGTTTATATTTATTTATGGCTTCACATGCCATTCTTAATGTATGTATTGATACAAAATGCAGTAATTAAAGTATGGTAAATGCCTTTAAAACTTGATATAAAAAATAACCTCTCCTGGTCAGAAGGGCTGGTAGGATCATAGGCTGCTTCAGCTGGATTTCCAGGGCAAACTGATTCAACTCGCTTTAAAACACTAAAATTTGGGCAAGGAATAAATTGGGTAATTGGGTAGGAATAATAAAACATCTCCTAGGCAGAGCATGTGATTTTTAGAGGAAAGTAAAAGGTTTTAAAGTGTCTCAGAAAATTCTCTGGAAGTTTGTAAAAATTTCAGCAGTTTATTTGAAGTATTAACTAGGATTGAGGTGCAGTTCTGAGTTGTACTCTGTTTAATTTAACATTTTGTTTAAGAAAATGCTGTTAAAGTATGAATTTGCTCCCAGGTAATTCTGTTCTCAGCTGGGTGTAAGTTTGACTTACACTGGATGCTCAGTGGGTATTTCTGAAGAGTGTTCTCCTTCACAGAACTGTCACTGATGTAAATTTCAGTTCAGGTAATTACAGATGAGCAGATCTTGCCTAAAGTGGATTTTGGAATTGGATTTTGGAACAAATTCTGAAGCTCTGTTGGTTTTTTTTCCCCATTTCTGTCCATCCTTATAATTCAAAAATGGGTTTTATGTGTGATCTCAGCTGAGAATTCTGTTGGTTTTTTTTTTTTTTAATTTTACATGTTTGGTTCATAATAAATAAAGCAGATAGCAAGAAATACCTTTAATAGGAAATTATGCAGACCCTTAGAGGAATTGTGAATATTTCTGGTACTGTGTGATCTCCCAGGCAGTTTGCAATGTTCCAAAACAGTTACTATATTGTATTTAATTTGGTTTTTACTACCTGGCTTTATGCTGAGGTGTGAGAATGCCCTTAAACACCTTGAATAAAAGTGGCAAACAAAACCATGGCAGCTTGGGAGATGAAATGAGACTGAAACCTGGTGTTTTGGCAGAATTCTTCAAGGGTTCACTCTTCTTGACTGAAAGCTCTCCATAGCAGGAAATGTTTAGGTAGGATCTAGTGGGGAAGTACAGTAGGGAAGTGAAATAAGAGATTTAAATTCAAAATTCTGCCTTTTCCCATAACTTGATGTAGGAAGCAGCTCATACTCACCCCTTAAATATTCTGCAAGCCTCAGAACTAATGATGAACTGTGTCTCTCATAAGGTGTGAGTGTTGACTGAAGATTTTTTCCATATTTGAATGTTGCTGCCTTTTTTATTTTCCCTTCTGTGCTCTCCAGTATCTACCAAGAGCCTGCAGTGAGGCTTTCTTGTTTCCTAACAGCTGCTGGCTTTAATCCTTGTAGGAGTTCACAAACTTCAGACTTGTCAAATGTGGCAGATGGCTTCAAAGCTTTGGGGGAAGAAGTTTGAAATGAGATTGTGTAAGACTTAGTTTCCTGAGGTATTTGCTAAATGCAAATTGTGAAACCAGACTAAACTGTGAGACTGGAAGAGGGTTTTTTTCCCCACTTTTTAAAGTCATTTCAGCCACTTTTTACCTTTTTTTAGATAACACTGATGTGTCTTCTGCTGAATGTCTTCCAAACCAACATCTCTTCTCAGCTCCACTCTGCTTTGTCCTGCTGCAGAATTTATTTGGTGGGCAGAGGTGTTTCCCCATTCCTGAAGGGTCTGACTCCAAGGTGATGTGCCTGAGCTAAAAGTCCTGGATTTGAGGTGCATTTTACACCTTTGCTTTTGCCTTGGAACCTGTTGGATTCTGTGCAGTGCAGGCCACAGGTGTGAGAGCAGGACTGTACAAAGGTAATGTCCAAGCCAGCTTTGGGCTGGAAGGGACCTTAAAGATAATCTCATCCCACCCCTGCCATGGGCAGGGACACCTCCCACTGTCCCAGGCTGCTCCAAGCTCCAATGGCCAACCTGGCCTTGGGCACTGCCAGGGATCCAGGGGCAGCCACAGCTGCTCTGGGCACCCTGTGCCAGGGCCTGCCCACCCTGCCAGGGAACAATTCCTGCCCCAGATCCCAGCCAGCCCTGCCCTAAGGCACTGGGAAGCCATTCCCTGTGTCCTGGCCCTGCAGCCCTTGGCAATTGTCTCTCTCCATCTTTGCTGGGGCTCCTTCAGGCCCTGCAAGGCCACCCTGAGCTCAGCCCAAAGCTTCTCCTGCCCAGGCTGAACAATGGCAGCTGTGGCAGCCTTTCCTGCCAGGAGAGCTGCTCCAGCCCTCTGCTCATCCTGCTGCCTCCTCTGGGCTCTCTGCAGCAGCTCCAGGTGCTCCCTGTGCTGGGCCCAGGGCTGGGGCAGCTCTGCAGGTGGCTCTCACCTGAGTGGGGCACAGGGCACAATCCCAATCCCTTCCCTGCTGCCGTCTCAGCTGTGGATGCAGACAGGATTCACATCATTCCCACTCCTGGTAAAGGTCTCATCTCACTGCACAGATCCAGGAAACAATTCTTCCTAGATTCCATGCTCACATTGGCTTCACCCTGCTCAGTGCTTTGTTGCTAAAGCTTCAGAGGAAGAACACTTCTGACATGTAATTCTACAATTTTTATGCCAAGAAACTGAAAAAGCCCAGCATTTTGTTCTACCTCATTCTTCATTTTTTTATAACATTCTGGTTTGTGTCTAAAACATTGACAGATCTGAATGAGCTAAAAATAAAATGCAAGTCAAAGATTAATGACTTTACTCTTTTGGTGCCATAAGATCTGCACTTTGTTTTCCCCTTTAAATATTTTGGACTGAAAGTTTTGACAGCTGCAGCAACCAGCACCTACAGGCACCTCCTTGAGCCAAGTGAGATCACAGCTCTGAGGTCAGGTTTTTTTTACCTTAGAGAAAACACTGAGATCCTGTTGAGAGCTCTCCCAGAATAGCTGATGAGCAGAGGGACTTGAGACTTCCATGCAGTAAATACTGTGGGAAACCATTCACTCACAGAGATAAAAATGCAAAGCACTCGTTTCACTTTGGCATCAAAGCATCCTGAGGTGAGGGAAGGCCACAGACCCCAAATGTGTGTGTGGAAGAAGGCTCAAGTCGTGGTTTTTCCTTTCAAACAATTGTATAACCAAATGTTTAAGAGTTCTTAAATGGGAAATTTGGGCCGTTGCTTTAAAGTGGGAAATGTTTCATGAGAATAGTGATGCACCTTCAAAGGACAATTAACATCAAGCATTTCTTGGGAAGACCACAAGTTCTTCCCCTGTGTTTGAATCAGAGAATTCCAATGTGCTTTCATACACTGAAAATTCCATATTTCATGTTCAGCATTGATATTTTAATTCTTCTTTTAGGTTTGACTTTGATACCTTTTCATGAAATAAAAGCAGCCTTTTCTCAGTCAGTTCCAGAGACCTTAAAGCTGCTTCATGGAGAATTAACAAAAAGGGAGATGAAAAATAATAATAATAGTAGAGTCACAATCACTGAAGGCAGCAGTTTGATTACTGAACAGATGAACAGAGAATGTACAGCCTCATTTAATTGAAAGAAAAAAAAAAAAGAAAAGGAAAAAAAACCCAAAACAAAGCAAACCTGTAGGAGGAAAGGTATGATGAGATCAGAGGCAGCTACCATGGAAAGGTGAGAGCACAGCAGAGAAAACTCAGCATCCATCTTCTTATAAAATTAAGGTTTGAAAGGATTATGGTGGAGCCAAAGCAGTTTTGAGGTGAGTTTGCTGTTCCCTTTGTGCTGCCCCACTGAACTCACTTCCAAAGTGGGATTATAAAGATATTTTTGTGGAGAATAAGCACAGTGAGAGGTAGAAAATGCTCTGCCTGGCTATTTCCACCCTTAAACCCTGGAGTACACTTGCAAGAAGCCCTGTGGATGCTGTCAGAAACAAACCAGTCTTTGTTCATTCCCTAGAAAGTGCTGGTGCAGAACTGTTCAGCCTGAATCTGGAATTAAGACAGCCCAATGTGGCTCCATCAGGTTGCTGTGGGTTTTTTCCAAGTGGCAGGAAATAATTTGGGATAACCTGGTGGTGCCATGTGTGAGGAAATGCTCTGCAACAGTGGTGGACTCAGCACCTGCCCTTACAGCTTCCTTTTTTTTATGTTCTTCCACTCCCCTATCAGAGTGGGTGTGTAGAGGAATATTTACTTTTAACAACTATTAAAATCTAGTAGGTGTTTTTAGCAAAAAGAGTCTGTGGAGGTTTTATAAATAACCTTATCCCTAGGTATTGTGGGAGGCACATTTCCTGTCTTTATGGACAGGAACTTCACCTCCTGCAAGGCTTGTGGTAGAGATGTTTGATTTAAACCCAAATAAGAATCCCCACAGTCCCCAGCTGACTTCCCCCTTGCCCTGCCTGGCAAGGAAAGGAATTCTGGATGGTGCAGGTTTGTCTGAGCATAAAGCTCAGTGAAGATTCTGGTGGCTGTAACAATTCTTTCAAGAGTTTCTTCACAGAAAGTTATTAAATGCTGACAGGGGCTGCCCAGGGAGGTTTGCAGTGCCCATCCCTGCAGGTGTCCCAGGAGGCCTGGATGTGGCACTTGGTTCTCTGGCTGGGGACAAGGTGGGGATCAGGCCCAGCTTGGACTCAATGGGCTGGGAGGGCTTTTCCAACCTAAATCATTCTGTGAATGCTCTGCTTTGTGTCCTGCTGGACAATAATTCTGTTATTTGCTTTCCTGAGCATCCCAGTATGGAGCTGGCTGAGATCAGGCACTCAAAGCTGCAGGAGGATTTGCCCTGTGGTGTCCATTTGTGAGCATGAGACTTTCTAAGGCTCAAGTAAATTTGCATTTTTCACTGACTTTTTCAGTTAATAATTTTCTGAGAAAACTCTGGGCAAAAATATTTCCTCAAGTGAAAGCTGGAGATCAAATTTAGTATCATGTCAGTTTTGAGATTTTTTTTACTCTAATCTGGTTCAGGCTCAGGTATTTCTGTATGTTATTTGAATTAAAGCAGTAAATCTTGTGCTTCATAGAATCCCAGGATGGTTTGGGTTGGAAGGGACCTTAAAGATCATCTCATCCCACCCCTGCCATGGCAGGGACACCTCCCACTGTCCCAGGCTGCTCCAAGCCCCAATGGCCAACCTGGCCTTGGGCACTGCCAGGGATCCAGGGGCAGCCACAGCTGCTCTGGGCACCCTGTGCCAGGGCCTGCCCACCCTGCCAGGGAACAATTCCTGCCCCAGATCCCATCCAGCCCTGCCCTCTGGCACTGGGAAGCCATTCCCTGTGTCCTGGCCCTGCAGCCCTTGGCAATTGTCTCTCTCCATCTTTGCTGGGGCTCCTTCAGGCCCTGCAAGGCCACCCTGAGCTCAGCCCAAAGCTTCTCCTGCCCAGGCTGAACAATGGCAGCTGTGGCAGCCTTTCCTCCCAGCAGAGCTGCTCCAGCCCTCTGCTCATCCTGCTGCCTCCTCAGACCTGAGGAGCTCAGGTGATGCTTTAGGTGCTTCTTGAGGTAGTGGCTTCCACCTCTCCTCCGTGGGACAGAGGGAATTGCTACAGGAGCTTTTCCCTTGCAGCAATGCAGCGAGTGCTTCCCTTAAATGAGAGTTTCTGCACTAAAACCCACTTTCTGTGGTCTCCAGAGCAGCCCAGCAGAACCACAGGCTACAGAAGTGGGTTCTCATGCTGCCTGTGCTGGTGTGAATCGTGTCCATGTCCTTCCTTCCAGCTGGGACCCAAATTCCCAGAGCTCTGCACCACTGAGCACAGCAGGCAAGAAACTCCCCTGCATTCCTGACAAAGCAGCTCGAAACAGAAACAAATACTGAGTGTTACCAGTGAAGAGCAAGCAGGGCTTTTTAATATCACATTTATTTTGTTTTCCTTTTTTTAATTTTCACTTTCTGAACAAAGGCACAGGAGCAGCAGCAGCTGTCTGGCTCTGTGCGCCTTGGCCTCCACTCAGCGCTGCAGTGTGTGCTCCGAGTCAGATGTTAAAATTCAGCTCACTTGGAGGAGGTCTTGACTTAATCAGTGTGGGGTAGAGAAAGCAATGCTGTAATGCTGATAGAAAAGGTCACTTGTCTGGGAGGAGAGCAGCTTGCCCTGGGTTTTCCATCCCCTCCGCCCCGCGGGTGCCGCAGCTGCGATGCTGCCGAGCCAGGCTGTAATGTTTGGGAAGTGGCTTTGATTTGGCGACTTCCAGGGAGCCAGCCTGGTGTGTTCTGGTGTTGACATGTGGCTTCCAGACCCTCAAATCCAATGCACGTTATGAAAACGCCTAAGTGTTGGATTTAAACCATATTTTAATAATTTGGCCACCTGTACAATATCCTAATAACCTTAGGAGAACTTGAGATCCTCTGTAAAATTATTCGTAGCAGATGTTAAATCTTTGGTGTATTCTACACGTTTGCACACTGAGGGACAGACACTAAATATTGCCCTTACAAAAATAACCCAAAACACATTTATTTCAAAGAATTAGAGTGGGTCATAGAAGGAAGTGGATGCAGGAAGCTCCGTCCATTGTTGTGGTTTGTTTTAAAGGTGTGCTCCAAGTGAGAGGATTAAAAAAAGTTTTGGTCTTTACTACAGTTGGACAAAATTATTTGAGTGTTTAAAAGATAAAAAGTCTTTTATTGTATACATTTTGTTCCAGTAAGTTTCTCAGCTTCTAGCACAGCTTTTTTGTCTTTCCTTTTTGTTTTTTTTTTTTTCAGTACACTGTAACTCTCCAGCTTTAAGGATGTCATTACAGGGCACTAAATCCTAAGTGCCAAACCTGTTCTGTAATGATTGAAAAATTACCCTTTCGGTCAGAACTTGAGAGCCAGAAATGCAAAACTTGCTGGAAAAAGGCAAAAGTCCTCCTCTGATGTGACTGGGCAACAAATCTCTTTAAGTAGCCAAGTGAATTAGCTTTCAAAGAGCTTTTAAAGATGAAAACATTGCTGGCAAACAAATGTACACATACATATATATATGTTTGTGTATGTATAAATACAGTCTCGTTGGTGTAGGTAGCTCCAAGTGTAGGTAGCTGTGAGCTGATTTTAGAATCAATTTTTTAAAACTGAGTATGCTTTGGGGTGTTTTTAGTTGCCTCCCGAGGTTTTTATTTACCCTGTAACTATGAGGGCTGGATTTTCCTTGTGTTGAAAAGTTCTGGCAAAGTCATGGAATCACAGTCACAGAATGGTTTGGGTTGGAAGGGACCTTAAAGATGATCACATTCCCACCCCCTGCCTTGGCAGGGACACCTCCCACTGCTCCAGGCTGCTCCAAGCCCCAATGGCCAACCTGGCCTTGGGCACTGCCAGGGATCCAGGGGCAGCCACAGCTGCTCTGGGCACCCTGTGCCAGGGCCTGCCCACCCTCACTGGGAGGAATTTCTTCCTAAAGTCACCAAATTTTCAAGAGACCACTGGTTGTAGGGACTTCAACTCAGCCTCTGTTCAAAGACTATTTGGCCATAACTTTTGGACAACTCAGATCTGACTGGGTTGGACTTCTAACACTCACTGGACTTTGGTGATTGTAGTGGGTCCCTTCCAACTCTGAATGTTCTGTGATTCTGTGAACTAAACCAGAAGTGGGATGTGAAAAGGGAGGTGCTCAGCCTTGGCCCAGAATTGTGTTTTCCTTAAAGAACAGACTGGAATATTCTAGAGACCATGGACTAATTAAAACGAGGAGTTTTGCTACATTTTCTGAGCACGAAATGGGAGCACCACTCAGGGAACTTCTGCCTGGTTTGTTTAGGGGTTGCCATTGAAACATTGGCTTAGGGAGTGAAAAGTCTGAGTTCCTGTGCTGCTGGAGCTCATAAAGATACACCTGGTGTAGTATCAGCCTGGATGTGACCTCTCTGTTTCTGTAGGAGATCATGGATGTTACACAAGGAAAAAAAAATCGGCAGCTGGAGATAGGGATGGGGCAAATTTTCCTCTTTTATCATAAATCAGTGCAAAAATTTTGTGATTATTAGAATAAAACTGCATCATCCTGTAGTTTTGTGGTGCATGAGGTGATGTTGAAATAAGTGATACCCACTGCTTTATCCTGAAAAAGGCTAAAACTCATCCCAACAGCTTTTTATTTTTGTTCCAAATTATGGTTGTATGTGTATATATGGATTTATATAACCACTCAGAGATTTTTGCCATGCAAATACTGATTTACTGGGTTGCTGAGATCATATCAAGAGGCCTTTGGACACTGGCATCTTCTGATCTTTTGGTGAAATAAGTATTATTTTTCATTTGAAGGCTGGTTTATTTAGCCAGGTAGAGTATCACAAGTAATGACTGAGCTGTCTATTTTGATTTCCTGGCTATATAGCTCAGCATTAAAGTTGTTTCTTAGGAGTTGGCATTAAAGATTCCTGAAGAAGAAAAGGCTTTGGGGAACACACAACTTTGGCCTTCCAGTAGGAAGATAACAATCCAGAAGGAGATAACAAGAAAGATGGAGAGGGACTTTTTACAAGAGCCTGGAGTGACAGGACATGGGGGAATGGCTTCAAACTGCCAGAGGCAGGGCTGGATGGGATCTGGGGCAGGAATTGTTCCCTGGCAGGGTGGGCAGGCCCTGGCACAGGGTGCCCAGGGCAGCTGGGGCTGCCCCTGGATCCCTGGCAGTGGCCAAGGCCAGGTTGGCCATTGGGGCTTGGAGCAGCCTGGGACAGTGGGAGGTGTCCTTGCCATGGCAAGGGTGGAGCTGTGTGATTTTTAAGGTCCCTTCCAACCCACACCATTCCATGACCCCAGAGCCCCCTGGCTCCTGCCAACATTCAGGAATTATTCAATTTTTGATGGTATCTCTTCTACTCTGTTTTCCCTTAAATATTCTGGATTTGGTGCTCAAAGCCTCCAAGGAGGGCACTCACAGGCACTTGTGTCCAGACAATTAGTGGTCCAAAAGGACAGGGCATTAAATTCTCCAAGACTCAGCTCTGGCTGAGGATGGTGTTTTTAGGAACTTTATATTTCTAGGGGCACCAGCCCCAGGAGCAGCAGCAGGAAGGATGTGGGGTAGGAGCACCCTGGGGTCTTCCAGGGAGACTGACCCAGGTCTCAGTTTGGGGCTGCTCAAAGCTATCATTAAATATATTCCTGTCCCAAGAGGGTTTTCCTCAGAGTCTCTATAAATGCTGTTGATTTCTGTGGGCTTTGGAACAGCTCTCCTTGTGTATAAATCAAGCATGAATTTAATAAACACAAAATCACTGCTCTGGTCTCATGATGACTGAAGACATGCAGTGAATGTGTAGAACTGCAAGGAACCGACGAAACATTTCCCGCACTGTCACCGGCAAAGGGGAAAGCTGTAAATCCTGAGCAGTTAATGTGGAAAAGCTGATGCCTTTTCCACGGACAACAGCTTCAAACCCCCTGTTCCCTGTATCTTTCAAGTCATAAAATCAAGAAATGAAAAGTTAGTAGCTCCTGAGGTGAGAAAACAGACCGTAGCAGCATAACCTTTGTTTAGTCATGGGCTCTGACTCTCTGGATGCTGCTTTTCCACAAAATGCTCCTGTCCTGGAAGCATTTCAGCAGCTAATGAGCAGTGAGGAACGTGCCTGTGGTCACTGTCAGGTTGCTGGATGGACCATGCTTTGACATGGTCAATTATTTCCTTCTTTTTCCGCCCTCAGAGTTGAAACCGTGTTGATAGTTCTTATTTTTCACTTCACTGACTGAAGCAAAGCAGCCTCAGAAAAATGGCTGTTCTGGGTCTGGGAAAACATGACCAAAAATCTCAACAAAATAAAAAGGAAAAATGGAACTTTAAGGGTTTGTGTTGTTTATTTTTAATTGAAAGAGAGGTTTAATTTGTATTCAGACTCAGAGTTCATTTTCAAAATTGATTAGGGTTTGGTTTTTTTAATAAATTTCATTTTTTAAATCCAGACAAACTTGTCCTTATTTTTTGTATGCCATCATCAAAACACCGCTGTTTAAAAAAATTAGAAATGTAAAGGTGTGAGAGCATTCCAGTCTAAAACATCCAAAAAGTAGGGGGAGAAGGTTGATAGCTCCTCGTTCTTCTGTCAAGACGATGGATAAATTTGTGCTAAATCCAGGAATTCAGGGAATTCTGTTGACTTCATTCCTGCACTATTATGTGCCACAGCCTCCCCTGGGGTGGTGTTGCTTGTGGGCGGGGCTGAACCACCTGGGTGGGGCTGGGTGGGCGGAGCTCCAAGGGGCGTGGCACTGGGGGATTTGTTTTCCCTTTTCCAGGGTTTTATAGTCCCACAGATCCATAGGATCAGCTGCCACACTGAACTGGGAGAGTTCTGCCCACGACACTGAAGACAATGACGACCATCACTTTCCTGCCTCCAGGGGTGTTTTCCCTCCCCACCTCCCACATCATCCCAACCCCTCTGGAACATTCTCCGTGGCAGTCATTGATCAGCAATTTGCTGCTGTGGTTGGCACGGGTTTCCCAGGGCTCTGCTTTCCCCGCTGCCGCGATAACGCCGCTCGTGCCGCGCTCCCGGATCCCGCCCCATCCCATCCCGCCATCTGGTTTCCATATGGGAACATGCTGCTCTCGTTAGCCACCTTCGGAGCCGCCCGGCAGCCAGGTCCCTGCTCAGAAACAAATAAATTGTCTGGTGTCTACTGTATTTCCTTTCAGGCCGCACTCCCCACTTTAAACTTGGCAGCGTTTCAGAGCAATCAAAATCCAATCGGCGGCCGCGCTAACCCCATATGTTTTATTTCCAGCAGGGCGGAGGAAGCTGGGAACGTTTTGGGCGTGTGGCGATGCTGAGGGTGGCACGCCACAGCCCGTGTGCACGTTTCCCTCTGCCTGGTACCCAGAGCCCTGCTCGCTCGGGTTTCCTGCAGAAAATTCCGGCTGCCCGAGCGCTGTGGATCCAACCAGCTTTCCTGGAAAGTGGAGCAGCTCTAATGGAGAGTGAAGCGAATGTAAACTGCAATTAGCTCGATGTGTTGGAAATTCGCCGGAGTCCTCCGGGGCTGAGCCTCGAAATATAAGCAAATTTGACAGGTTGCCTTTCTTTAAATGGTGTTTGGGACATGGTGATTTTCCCTGTCACGGGGCTGCTGGCATGTTCTGCAGGGCTGTGTGCTGGAGTCCATCAGTCAGGCTCCTCCTGCCTCTGAGAATGCTGCAGCCTGTGCCTGAATGTAAAATACAAGTCAGGAGGAATGTGCATGAAGGAGTTCCTCCAGCAGAGCTGCCTGGCATCCTCTGGGATCAGGTTTCTCCCCATGCCTTTCATAGAATCACAGAACCACAGAATGGTTTGGGTTGGAAAGGACCTTCAAAGATCATCTCATTCCACCCCCTGCTATAGGCAAGGAACATTCCAGTATCCCAGGTTGCTCAGAGCTCCATCCAACCTGTCCTTGAGCACCTCCAGGGGTAGAGCAGCCCCTTTGAGCTGGGTCTATTTATTTTGCCCTGATCTGGGCTAACAGGAGGTGTCAGCTGCAGTGCCTGAGGTGTCTGGGCAGGATTGTCACGTTCATGGCAGCTCCTCTATCTGTGCCCTACAGGATCGCATTGGTGCCTGTGGTCTTGCATTTCATCTCCCCAGAGATGGCTTTGGTCCTACACGAGGCTCCTCACCCTGCAAGGAGGGATGCAGAGCAGGCAAAAGAGGAAATTCCTTGAAGAAAACTGGCAGGAGGTGCAAGGCGGTGTTGGGACTTGTGCTTGAATCTCTGGAGCACAGAGACCTGGAGCCACCTCTCAGAGGAAATTATTCCTGCTTGGAGAAGCACTCATGTTACAGGAGAAAAGGTCGAGCAAATGTAAGGCAAAATCACCTTGCACGCAGGAAAACCAGTCCTGATCCCAAAGGGATCACAGCTGTCACTTAGAGGGAGTGCAGGAACCAAACCTCATGAGAGAGTAGGTTTGGGTTGGTAGCAGCTCTAGCACGTGTTTTTCCCTGGGCCAGCCATGCAAGTCAAGAGTTACGAACGAATTTCACAGAGTTTGAAAAGCAGCAGCAGCCTCATCTCCCGGGCTGTGATCCTGTTGTGCTGCTCCATTTCCCTCAGGCTCCACATTGAGAGTAGAACAAACAAAGGCCTCCATTTTCAGATTTTTTAGTGAGAGTTGCAACCCATTCCACGAACATTTTGTGGTGGGGAGAGTTCTCTGCCAAAGTGCAGGAAGCACCAGCAGAGCTGCTGAAGGTTAATCCAATATTTAACGTTCAGTGGGTTGCCAGGAGTTATAAAACCGTTCATATGGTTTGATGGCTGTGTACAGCTTTCCATGGTTACTGCCTTGGAGAGTGATGGATTTGGAAGCACCACGAGGATGTCTTAGGGAACACTGTGAGGCCTTAGGACAGGCAGTAAACTGAGATTTGTCATTGTCAGGGAGCTGGCTTGAAGGATGCTTTGAGAAAAGCTCTCTGCGTGACCTTGGAGCACAGAACAAAGCTCCCAGGCATCAAAGCAATGCCACATGTCAGGAAAACTCGACAGGTATGGGAAGCCTGGAAGGTGACAGCCAGCATGGGGCAAACGTGCAGATCAATGCTGGTTAAGTGAGCAGGAATATTCCAGTGAAAAGAGATGTGGCACCGTTCCGCTGTGGAGTTGACGCAAAATTCGGCCGAGTGTGGGGGGGAGCAACACGCCAGCAAAACTCCCAGATCTCCCAAACCCTGCTCCTCCTCCCTGGTGCCTCTGGAAGGGAAACACGGTGCTGCCCAGGCAGCTTTCCTGCTGGGAGATGGGAGAGGGACAGGGGGACGGACCTGGAAGCTGTAGGTGGTGACACACCTGGAAGGTGTGCGAGGAGGAGCCCGTGGGCTCTGTGTTGACTCCTGAGTGTGTTCCCGACCAAAAAAAAGCTTTGGGTGAGGTCAGAGGTGAGGGAGAGTGAAGGAGATGTAAGGTGGCGTTTGGGGATCCACAAATTGGTAATGATTTGGGTTCAATTCAGAAAGCCATAAGGGCTTTGGGTATAGTGCCTATAGCTGCCTTTTCTAATTATTTTTCTTCCTTTGGAAGAGGAAATATCCTTCCTAAGGGATCAGCACACAGCCAGTCTTTACCAGGGAAACCTTTACCTTTGAAGTGTGAATGTGTATGTGACAACTTTCAAAAGAGGACAGAAGTCCAGGGAAGTTTGGGACACACGAACACCTGGGACTTGGGTTTGTCAGCAGCAGTACCCAGAGCCTGATTTATGGGAACCTGGAAACAAAGGGATTTATTTCCTTGTAAACCTCTTTTTTTCTCATTTTGTTACTCAGTCTTGTTCACCTCCTGGGTTCAATAAGCCTTTTCAAGCTTTTTTTTCCCTGCACCTTTTGAATCTTTCCAATGTTTTCTAAATCCTGACCCACGTCCTCTCTTTGTGGAAATTTTTTCTGTTCCTTCCTCGTTACTGCTGTTATTTGTTTTTCACAATTGCCTTGCAAGCTGTTCCTTCCTTCCCTCCAGTTTTCCTGGTTTATTTGCACAACTCAAATTGTTTTTCTTTCTGGAAGGAAAAAAACACAGAGGCTCAAGTAAAGTGTTACACAGAATCAAAGGCTTCCATCATCATCATCATCATCTTGCTTTGCAGCATCATGAATCACAGAATCACACAATGGTTTGGGTTGGAAGGGTCCTTAAAGATCATCTCATTCCACCCCCAGCCACGGCAGGGACACATTAGACCAGGTAAATCAGTAATTAACTTCTTCATCAGATGCTTTAATTAACCCTCTGAGTCATCCTCTGAGTCATCAGGCTGCACCTGGACTGTGCAGGGAGCAAGAGGTGTCCTCTCTTCTCTGCCTCACTTTCCTTTAGTAGATTTGTTGGCCCAGGACAAGTGTTTCAAGGGGAGCAGATAGGAACAGGTCATAGGGATTAATATTTTAATTCTAATTTATTTTTAAAGTGACATTATTTTAATTTAGATTTTAGTCTGGCTGGTTAGAGTATTGCATCTTTCCTTCCCTGCCATCCCCAAAAACAATGCAGAAAGAACAGGATTAGTCTAATCCAACAATCCATTTCCCCCATTTTTAAAATATTTTCCATTATGGTTAACCTAATTGAAAAGAACAGATAGAAACCATTTTTATTTGTGGGGGAGGAGAGGGATCAATCTCTTCTGCTGTGTCTTGAGTGAAAGCATGAGAGGCAATGGCCTCAAATTGCACCAGAAAAGGTTCAGATTGGATATTGAAAAAGAATTTTCCCTGGGAGAGTGGTCAGGCCTTGGGCTGAGCTGCCCAGGGAGGTTTGGAGTCCCTGTGTGTGGGAGTGCTCAGGAGGAGTCTGGATGTGGCCCTTGGGGACAGAGTTTGGGGTGATGCTGGTGCTGCTGGGGTGACACTGGGTGGTCCTGGAGGGCTCTTCCAGCCTCGATGATTCTGTGCTAAATTATAATTATTTATTATTTTATTTTAGTTACTTTTTGTTGTTAATTCACTTATAAAGTGCCAAGCTCAGTTACAAAGCCTGAAGCTGGACCCAGAAATTAGAGTGGATTTTGAGGTGATTTTTACAGCTGTGTGTTTCCTCCCTGAGAAAACGATGAAATTAAAGGTTTGAGCTTTTATCATCCTCTTTTCCCTGTCGAGCTGTGTCTTCACTGCCTGCACAAGTTGATTTGAACAGACTGAAGGAAACACAGAGCTAATCCCTGACACTTTTGCGGTGGGGGAAGCTGCTGGGACATCTCTCAACATCCGTGTGTTGAGCAGAGCAGAGGGCAGGGATCTCTCGGAAGCAGGAGGGCAGTGTTGCCACGCTGTAGGAGTTTCAGAGCTCTGGATTTGAGTTTCACTGCTCTGGTTTTGCTGCTTCGCTTTAAACCCCTCCGGCTCTCGGAGCCCTGCCATGGGGAAACCACGGAGCAAAGCCCCAGTGCTCCCAGTTCAGCCTCGGATCCCTGCTGGGGCATTTTTGGGAAATGAAATCGTGGTTTATAACTCACGTCCACAACTCAAACCTTTTCTTTCTGGCAGCATTTGAAAACGGAGCCGTATTTTGTTTTCGTCTCCAGGACAAAATGACCCTTTATAACCAATAATTTTGTTCACGTTGTATTCTTCGTTTTACAAATTTTGCTTTTTGAGCAACGCTGCTGTTACCATGAGTGTGCTCTTTCCTATTGTTCCCAAAATGAATTCCATAGAATCCCAGGATGGTTTAGGTTGGAATGAACCTTAAAAATCATCTCATTCCAACCCCCTGTCATGGACAGGGACACTTTCCACTAGACCATGTTGTTCCAAGCCCCATCCAACCTGGCCTTGGACACTTCCAGGGATGATTTCATGCAGAAAATACATGTGAAATAGAATAGGATCTACTTCGTTTATATGCTTTTGCCAGAGGTTTCATTTGGGGAGAAAAAATAAATAACCTGCTGTTCAGTGACAGCATTTTAGCTCACTTTAAAAATAATATATGAATTCAACTAGCAGACCTCCAGCCTGTGTGCAGACACATACCTAAGCACATACCTGCTATGCCAAGGCATATTAGGCTGATTTATTGAATTATTTTGTTATTTTTTTGCTGGCTGCAAAGTGTCCATTTTTAAAATGGTTCACTTCCCAGAAAAACAGAGAGCCAATATTTGAAATTATTGTTGCTGTCTTCTTGTTCCAATTCCCCTCAGTGTTGGTGAAATCAGGAAGAATTTATGTTTGCCCAAACCATCTGGTGTTGGGCACTCAGAGATCCCATGGACCTGACTATAATTTCCTCACACCACACAGGCAGACCAGTCCTGCACCTGGTGAGTGAATTTTGTGGTGGGCATGAAGAATGAAGTCCGAGTTGAAGTGGCAAAAGGTAATTTTCAGCACCAGGTTTCGTCCTTCTGGGCTTGGATGGGGTGTTGGCACCTCCAGACGTTGCCTGAGTTCAGGACTTCTGGTTGTTGTTGCTTTTCCAGGTGTGGTGAGAAGTTTGGAGTGACTGGCCTGGCAGCCAGGGACTGTGAGCAGAGACCACTGGAGGCTGTGGCAGAATAAAAGTGTCTGAGGAATTGGGAAGTTTATACACAGGATATAGAGAGAGACCAGAAGTCCATTAAAATCCCAGAGTGCAGACAGAGAAGGGGAGAGAGGGGGAGAGCTGGATTTCACAGAATCACAGAATCACCCGGTTGGAAGAGACCTTTTGGAAGGAGATTTTCTGGGCAGGATAATGTCAAGCCAGAATAAGGTCCAGTGGGAAGGGAAGGGGTGCTGGAGCATGTCCAGAGAAGGGAATGGAGCTGGGGAAGGGTCTGGAATATGTGTGTTATGAGGAATGGCTGAGGGAGCTGGGAAAGGGGCTCAGCCTGGAGAAAAGGAGGCTCAGGGGGGACCTTGTGGCTCTGCACAAGTCCCTGCCAGGAGGGGACAGCCGGGGGGGTCNACAGACAAGATTGTTCATTTTCCTCTGCTTGTGTCTCACAGATTTCAAAGACCACAGTGCCTGTGGTAACCCCACCATTCCTTGTTCCCCAAGGTTCCCCTGCCCCCTTGGCTGCTGTTTGATGTAAGCACAGTCTGAACACTTCCCTGAGCTGGGACCTTGCTGTGCTGGAGATGATGGGTGGCTCCAGAGAGCTGGAGGAGCAACCCCTGAAGGAAAATGTGCGGTGTAAGGTCTGGCAGGTGGCCTTGCTCTTTGTGTAGCTTGTCCTTATTCTGCACCCTGCAGTGAAACACAAATTCTGTGTCTCCTTCCCATGAGGACCATGCCACCAATAAATGCCCAGAGCAGCTGTGGCTGCCCCTGGATCCCTGGCAGTGCCCAAGGCCAGGTTGGCCATTGGGGCTTGGAGCAGCCTGGGACAGTGGGAGGTGTCCCTGCCCATGGCAGGGCTGCTGGAGCTCACAGCCTCTCTGATGGCTTTGCTGTATTTCTGTGTCTGTTCTTTTTTGGTGTGACCAGCACTGGGCCCATGGGCTGTCAAAAAATACCATGGAAATTATGTGTTCCACTGTTGGTTATTATTTTTTGGTGCCTAACATCCACTGCTCTGAATAGCAGCGGTATTTTTGAAAGCGTGTGTAAAGTAGGGTGGGGACACACCTTGTTTTAGTGCTGTAAATTTGACTTCCTATGTAGAAAGAAGAACAAACTGCTCCACCTTGCAGCTGTGGAGGATGGAGGAGGATGGGATGTGCTTTGCTGTGAGGTTTGGACTGATGGGATGAGGATGGACAGGAGGACATGGGGAAGGCAGCTGGGAGAGTTTGTGAGTGCTGCTGCTGGCTAAAACCCAGTTTGAGGACTCTGCACAGTGTTTTGCTGCCCCATTGTTCCCAGTGAGGGTGGTGGGACTGGTTGTACAGATCACTGCTCATCTGTGATCATGTTTCTGATCTTTTTAGTACTTTCCCAGAAAAAATGTGGATGCCTCATCCTTGAAAGTGTCCAAGGGCAGGCTGGATGAGGCTCTGAACAGCCTGGGATGGTGGAAGATATCCCTGCCCATGGGAAGGGGTTGGAATTTCAAGATCCCTTCCAACCCAAACCATTCTGGGATTCTGGGAAACGGACAACATGTCCAAAGGGCTTCATCACTCAGAAATAGGAAAAACACACCATAAGAAAGTGAAAGAGGAAACCAAGCTGGTAATTTGTTTAATGAATATAAAATATTATCTGTAAAATCATAGAATCACAGAATGGTTTCTTGGAGGCTGAGGAATGGCTTTTAAATGCAGATTCATCATCCTAAAATTCAACATGTGCTTTCAAGGGCAAAGTTTTATATTTTACTGTTAGATCTTAGTCAAGGACTCCAAAGGCCCTACACTGAACCCAGCTGAGGCACTGAGTTATTTCTTTTCACAATTGCCACTCTTCTCAATTATGCAGTATTTTATTGGGCTTTGTGAAAACTCCAGTTTTAATTCTTAGTTCTTCTAAGGCCTGACCTTATCTTGTGCTTCTGCAGTGTCATAGAAACAGCATAAAATTCTCAAAATCACAGAACTATCTAGGTTGGAAAAGCTCTCCCAGCCCAGGCAGTCCCAGCTGTGACCCATCCCCACCTGGTCCCCAGCCCAGAGCACTGAGTGCCACCTCCAACCCTTTCTTGGACACCTCCAGGGACGAGCACTCCAAACCTCCCTGGGCAGCCCCTGCCAATGCTTGACCACCCTAAAATTGTTCCCAATTCCATCAAAATCAGTCTCCAAAAGGGAGAGGTCGTACCACCAACCCTCCTGCCTTTTAATTGTTAACAAATTACCTTTTTGGAGGTAATTTTAGGGGACTCAATATTTGGGTACCCGAAGAAGAACAGAATTTGCCGTGCAAGCACAAACGCTGAGGGAGAGAAAAAAAAACCTGCTGCAGACTGGCTGATTATTTGTCACACAAGCAAATCTGTATTTAGAGAGCTCCATAAAAAAATACAGTTTCCATAGTGAAAAGTGAGAACACCCACCAGCGTCAGGCAGTTGGGAACAACCAGTTTATGTGCAAGGAGGAGAAACATAAAGAATACCCTTCAGTTTTCCTAACCACTGTTTTCCTTGGACCGCGAGGCACGCTGAATGTTCCTGGGAAAGCTGGAAACCTTCTCCAGCGTGCTGGAGAATTCAGATCCACGTCTTTCATTGTCACTGGCTGAGTGCACGTATTTACTCGCAGGGCACTTTTATACAGTGTGATGGAGACATCAAGCTGGAGCCTGGGCCAGTATTCTCAAAATAACTCACCATTTGGGAGGAGAATAAAGGGTGTTAATCTCGGCTCCTTGGCTGGAACTCCCAGTAAATTTTTTACTTCTCCGCTCCCCAAGAATGGGCGCAGTGTTCCACAAGAAATAATTCATATTCAGAGTGTTACTCCGTATATAAAATTTCAGTGCACCAGCGCACAACTAATCCTTAGAAGGGAAAGCTGCCCTCAAAAATCCAGCCAGCTCCGCAGTGCTTAATGTACATGGGCTTGAATGATAGGCAAAATGTTGAAAGAATTAAGTTAAATGTATTTCGGGGGGGAAACATTAGGAAAACTCTTGGGCAAATCTTTTGCAGATGGCAGACGGCTTAATTGCTGTGGTAAACTTGTCTGAGATTTCTGGAAAAATTTGGGTGCTGCAGTAATCCGTGGAACCCAACGGGCCCAGGTTCCAGCAGCTCAAAGCAAAGCCATGCACGTCTTCATCTTGCTTAAATTTCACCCAGGGGTTTGGGGCTGGGTTTTTCCTGCCTTTTTCTTTTTTTTTTCCCCATTTAACTCCTTTTACCCAATTAAAAAGTTGTGCATGTGTTATTTGGGCAGGGAAGGAAGAGAGGCCTTGAAGGAAGCAAGCGAGGTTACCTCTCCCAAATGTCTCCCTGGAAAGCTTTGTGCTGTCCACAGCTGGACAAAAATAGGAAAAATTACTTTTATTTTTCATTGTGCAGGGCACAACACCAACCAAGAGAGCACACTGGGGGAAGTGGAAGGGATCTTGTGTGACTTTGCAGTCCACACTCACCAATTTGGAGACCAAATTGGCATCAGATGACATTCATGTCATTCCCAAAATCTCACTACAGGGAAATGGTTACACCCCCAGGGCTGCCAGAGTGCAAGAACAATTTGGACAATGCTCTCAGGCACAGAGTGGGATTTGGGGTCTCTCATGTGCAGGGCTAGGAGTTGAACTTGATGATCCTTGTGGATCCCTAGCTCTCAAAAAAAAAGGCTCTTATTTTTTGTTTCTCTCAGACATACGTTGCTTTTAAAAGCTGATAAAGTGGTGAAGATGATGTTCTTTTACAGGTGGATCCTGATCTGGCCGCTCTCACTGCATTTTTCCCCTTTAAGGACAATCTTCCTGGAAGTGAGCAATTCACCAAAGGATAATATGATGTCAAGAGAAAAATAAACTTGTCAGGCAGGTTGGGACAGGGTTATAGAGCAGTGTTATTCCTCAAAGTATTAACACCTTCCCCCCCAGTCCTTGAATATTTAATGAACTATCCAGGTAGACCCCCGAGGAGGTGGCATTTTTAGGGTTTTGCCCTAAAAAAGATGCATGATGAGCATCTGGCAATGCTTTCTTGAAGATCAGTTCCTCCACAGGCCATCAAACCTCAGGAGTTTTCAGTATCCAAGGTGGATGCTGCATCCCAGAGAAGAGGGATCGATGCTAGGACACCCCAGGAAAGGGTCTGTGCTGCTTTCTGATTCCCTTACTAAAATCAGAAAGTAGCACAGACATTTCTGAGCCTGTGTGGAAGGGGCCCAGAGGAATTTGTGTCCACTGGGGACAGCTGTGGTGAGGGGGCTGTGTAGGGTCACTGAGGATGGGATGGTGGGGAAGGGGTGGCAGAGCTGGCCAGGGATGTGCCAGGGAAAACCCATTATCCTGGGGGCAAGGCACAGTTCCACTGTGAACTGGATTCAGGAGCTTTGGGAGTTCAGGCTGAGGAGGAAAAAGGGCTCCCCAAGGGAACCCTGCAGTGGGGGGACATCCTGTGTCAGCATGGACACGATTTCTGGAAGGGTGTCCTGCGTTAGGGCAAATCTGGGAGAAAACCTCCAAATGGGACCCTCTAGAAGCAAGCCCAAAACAGCCCC
>WAAE01022725.1:0-31068 GCA_013400495.1 Nicator chloris
CAAGAGGAAAAGCTGATTGAAAAGATGAAACAGTATTTTTGTATCTGTTGTGACCAGCTTATCCATTTTTACAAATCTTCCCAATGTCAGAACTGCTATACAACCACCCAAAGGAACTGAAGACTAACTGTACAATATGTTGCAAAAAACAGCAGCTTGATGACCCCTTTGTGACCCAATAACTAAGTCAAGATAAAAGACACTCCAGAAACTAAGTGTAACATAACTTCTTTTATCTTTAGAATCAGTAAGTACAGCGTATCTTCAAATATACTTCTAAAGCATATGCTAAAAATTTTCTTGCATTTTTGTAAGTACTTCCTTAAATAAATTTTATATAAGCAAGACATAATTCTGAGATGAAATAGTTGGGAAACAGCTATTTCTAAAAGTCTGTTTAAGAATCTGGAATGTCCACCTTTATTGCGACCAAATACTGCTATATATCTGCAATACTACTACTATTTCTTTTTCTTCCTTTTGCCTTTTTTAACAGTTTAAATGTAAGATTTTTCAAGACATTTAAAAGGGGACCCAAATACAGAGCATTCATTCATCAGTTGAAAGTTTAGTTTCCTGAAAGGTCATGTCAAAATCTGTCTGGTTAATTTCTATTTATATGATGCTAACCTGTCTGTTTCTTGGCAGAGTTCCATATAAAACAGAGTTATCCCCATTGAAGAACTATACAAACAATAAATAACGTAGATGAAAATTTGCACTTAAGCCTCCTATCCAGGATATAAAACTTATTAGAAATGAGTGCCCAAGTTATATTCCCTTCAGTTACGGTCACATGAAGTACTTTGGAACAGCTCCTTCCCAAAAAAAAGTCTAAATGCTTCCCACTGTTTGAGTATACCTCAAAAACAATCAGCACCTGCAAACGAGAGTTCTCTGCCTCTACAAAGGCAAGAGTAACCCAGCTATACAGGATGCACATCACGGCTGCATTTTTTTTTAAAGACTTGAGACTTTGCCATTTGATATCATGTAAAATCTGTCCTCTTTATGAGGCAGGCACATTACTAGGAAGAACAAACAAGATACAAAAAGTGTGAAAACAGAATGTCAACTGACACTACAGAGTTTTCCTGCTTACATTGGTGCCTTAGATTTGTGGCAATATTTTCATTGTTAACTTCTGGGCTGGACTCAAATAAGTCTTACTTTGCTGCAATATGAAGCAAACTTCTCTTCACACGTCCAAAGGCATAATTCACATCAAATTTTGAATTTGAGAGCAGCTCTGAGACAGACCTTCAAATAGAAAAATATTTTTTTAATTTTAAAAATAGCTCACAGTATCCAAGCAAAGTTTATACTGTAAACTCTATTTTCTACTTAATCACTATTTCTTTTCCCTCTAACTAATTACTAAGAGATCAAACAGTTTTTAAGCATTTGTTGATTAACAATACCGTTCCACTTCTTACTGTACATAAAAAATGAACTGTGACACTGGAAACTGTTTCAAATGTAAACTAGTAAGAATTAGACCAAACAACCTAATCACTTCTATACAAATATGAAAAACAAGCATTTCAACAGCTTTGGTTTAAACAAAATATAAATTCCCACTTTCCTCCTTATCACAATCACCTCAACTACATATCCAACAGTTTTCCCAAACACAGAAAAGTTCAGAAAGAAGTCTGGTATGTGAAATCATAATGATGAAGCAGAAGGATACAAGATCAGGATAAAAAATTTAAATAGGACCTTTCAATTTGCAGTAATGGGCTGATCACGTAATTTAAAACCCTCGCACGCAATCTCAAAATATTACATAGCAGAACAAATGTTTATCCTGGCTGGAAAAACAGCTTACTCTTTCAGTAAAAGTTACTGCCTGCTTCCCTACAAAATTCACGTGAAGGAAGCACCACTTAGCTGGCATTATATAACCTCCAGGTTCCAAGCACTTTGAGGACAACTCAGTAAGAGAAACGGCTGCTCATCTGCAGAATTCCAGAAGTATCAATCTCATTGTCCAACACTTATTCCATGTCTTTCTGAAACGTCTAATGAGACTAAGAGCTTCTATGTCATCCATAAATACACACTCAGAGGTAAGACAGTTACAAAACAGTATTTTTGTTCTTATCATGGACAAATTTTCCTTCATGCTTCAACAGAACAAATCTCAGTTCCGGTCTACAGCATCAATCAAAACAGGTAAAACTATGCTGGGATGCACACAGTCAGTGACTAACTTCAAATTAGAATATAACTCAGCAATTCAGCAGCAGGACTTTCTGAGAGTGCTTTAGGAGCTACGACTTCAGCAAACATGCTGGATTTTTCGGGCCTTAAAAAAAATAGAAGGTAAATTTAAAGGAGGTCTCACCTGTGCTGGTCAGCCATAACCATCGGCATCAGTGTATAGACAGCAGTTTCATTATCTGGGAAGAAATTAAATTACTCCATTACCATAAAGATCTCTTTTACATAAAGTGAATGTATCTACCAACACTTATTCACCTTTTCAAGTGTCCACTGTTCAACAGATCATTCTTGTTACACAGATTCTACGCACACCAAGTTTCATTATAAAGAAAAAACCATCATATTAGGTAAAAGAGAGAATTAGCACAATTGCAATACATAAAATTTCAATGTGGCTTTTTTTCTTTTACGAAATAAAAATCACAGAATTTTCAGTGGAGCATCAATTTCTTTGAATTGACAATTCAATCAATTGATTAATGCAATCAAAGTTTTTAATATATGTGCATTAAAATAACCTGAACAAAACAAAAACACTTAACTATTTAATTTTAAAAAGAAGGAAGTTTCCTGTCTTCCCAGGTGACTTCCACAGTCCTGAGACTATGATTTTGTAGTAGTGACTTCTTTACATTACTTCAGAACCATTCCATTTTGTCTCTATATTTGAATACCTGAGTGTGGTAAGTTTCATTTTAATTTTTAATCCCTAATCAGTTTCATATTTCACACTTGAAGGCAATGATAAAAGGCCAGAACACAGAGATCCACGTCAGTGGTGGGAACACACTGACATTCAGCCACTCAGTCTCTGTCATCACTAGCGCTGCAAATGCCAGCACACTGCATGAGTGTGATGAGCCTGTTTGGTCACTTACAGACTTCCTGAGGAAAAATACTATTTTTAGAAGATTAATTTGACAAAACATGAAATCTTTTAACATATAATATTTATAATAACTATATTAATATGCAATATTTTTTCCTTTATTACAGACAATTATTATATATTTCCCTTCAACAAGCTACCCATTTTTGAGAGTACAATCTCCACAGATTGTTCATGTAGATATCACCTTATGACAGGTGGGGCTATGCTTTCTGAGAACCCAGGTATATGGCTTCAGGCTATGGAAATACAGGACTGTTCTTACAAAATTTTTATTTTCAAGCTTTTCCTCATCACCTTCATCGATCCAAAGTTACAAAGCAATCAGAACAGGTGCTCGTTAGCCACGCAGGACAGGGGTTTTGCCCTCTGGCATCAGGCCAGGGTGGTTTAAAAGAGGCCTTTAGGGAGGGCGGTGACCTGGAGCGGGCAAACAGGGGCGTGGCATCGCTGTTTGTGAGGCAGTTCCTGGAGGCAGGGCAAGCAGGTAGGGTTGAAGGATTTTTTAGTTTGCAGTTCTGTTGGTTGGGTTTTGGTTTTTTAGTAATAGTTTTTACACGACCCAAAACTGCAGTTAGTAAAAGTGTATGTAGCCAGGTAGAACCTTCCAAGAAGGATGTGTCTCTCCGACCCATTCCTGTGCGGACCATTTGAGCTCATCAGTGGCACCAGGGGGAGATGCAGGAGTCTGTGTGCGGTGTGAACAAGTGAATGATCTCCTTTCGTTGGTGGCTGGGCTTAGGGAGGAAGTTGATAAGACTAAGGAGTATTAAGGAAAGTGAAAGGAAAATAGATTGGTGGAGTTCCACCCTTCCACCCTTGAGGGAGGCCCACCAGGAGTCACAGGACTCCCGTGCCTCCCACTGTCAGGCAATAGGAGGACATCTGGTGGATGAAGGGGAGTGGGAATGGGTTCGTGCTAGGGGAGGTAATGGAAATTCCTCCTGACCCCCATCACCTACCCAGGTGCCCCTTCAGAATAGGTGTGAGGCCGTGGATCTAGAGGGTCAGTTAAATGATGCAGAAGAAATTGATCTGCCCAGTGAGCCTCCCAGTTATGCTTCATCATTCAGAGAGATTATTAACTCAATGGTAGAAAGAAAAGAAGAACAGTTGTCGTGGGTGACTCCCTTCTGAGAGGAACAGAGGGCCCCATATGTTGACCGGACCCAAACCACAGGGAAGTCTGCTGCCTCCCTGGGGCCCGGGTACAGGATATCACTGAGAGACTTCCTGGGCTGATTCAGCCCTCTGATTACTACTCACTGCTGATACTCCAGGCTGGCAGTGATGAGACCGAAGAGGAGCCACAATAACCCCCTGCAATGTTATAGGCTGGGGATGGTATGGCTGGACAGTGCCCAGACAGAAAGGGATCTGGGGGTACTGGTCAATAACCAACTGCACATGAGCCAGCAGTGTGCCCTGGTGGCCAACAAGGCCAACGGCATCCTGGCCTGTGTCAGGAATAGTGTGGCCAGCNAGGTATTGGAATGGTCTACCTGGGAAGGTGGTGGATTCACCATCCTTGGGTGCGTTTAAGAAAAGACTGGATGTTGCACTTGGTGCCATGGTTTAGTTGAGGTGTTAGGGTTGGGTTGGACTTGATGATCTTGGAGGTCTCTTCCAACCTAGTGATTCTGTGTGTGAATTAAAACAGTCTCAAACAAGCATAGTATAACATGTCTTTTACGTACCATGCCTCTACATATTCACTACTTCCACTAGGTAGGCAAGGTGACACTGAATATTAAATAAAGATTCTTCAGAATTATCAAGTAGAGTCCAAGAAACTGTTATCATGCTGCAGCTATGCTATGTGTTGTTATTATTGTTCTACAGTGCTCCAAGATTACTGCTGCTATCAGCTATTTGAAGTTGTGTGTCCCTAGCTAAAAGAAGCAACGCTAATCTATTACTACCTTTGAACACTGAACAAAGATAAGTCAAATTCAAATCACATTTCGTCAGCTATAAAAATTTTAAAACAATTTTTTAAAACATCAACATTGCTTATAGCAAACACACGGTGCAAGAGAAACAAGCCTCTCAAAACATCAAATGATGATTAAACATTGCAGAGAGTCGCCAACCATCACCAAGTTCAAGGTTGAACTCTCTACAAACTGTTCCTTATGGCAGAGTTCTGTGAGCATCAGATAACTCCATCTCAAACACACACTCCTAGAATTTGGTTGCTGCAGGAAGAACAAGTTGGGAAGGAGGGGACACAGAGAGAAAGAGTCCTGAAATAAAATTAAATAGATGCTAAATAAATATCAATTGTGAAAAATATTTGAGTAAATTTTTTAAATCTATCAATGATTAGCTCCCAGTATACAAAAAAAAAAAAAATCTTGAGCTCTGTTTCTACAGAGCTCTTGGCAGGAAGATAAAGCTTTCCAAATAAAACAAAAAAACACACTTAAGAACATCAACTAAATTTAAACATTACATCCTTATATATTTCCACAATCAGGCCCTATATATGACACCAAAAAAAAAGGCGAAAAAACCTTTTAAATATATGAGCACACTTAACTGAAATGCTTAATATTGATTCTAATTAAATTTAACTACATTGCAAGTCTAGTGACCTATACCATAAGAAAAATACAATAGTTAAATATGAGTGTAGCTGGGCATTTATGGCACAGTTACAAAACTCAGCCTTTTACTATTCTATTAACAGAAATTACACTGTGGAGCACATGCAGATTTTCCCCAAGTTCTTCTGTACAGAAGTAATTAAAAGGGTGCAGGACTAAGGAGCTTTTATGCCTGTCTTTGGTGATTATTTTCTCTAGTCATAAAAAAACTCCAATTGACATAAACTACATGACAGTAGGTAGAGAAAAAGCATTATACATCTCATGGACTCACCTAACTTATTTGCTATCTAAATTCCTTGCATTTCGAATCTTGGTTATATAAAGACAAAAAAAAAAGGCACACCAAACACAGTGTCAGAGTTTTGGGCTGCAAGACCTAGTATTCAGGCACTGAGCCTTAATAGTAGCATCCAGAAATTGGTGTCAAGCTCTCAAGTGTCCAGAAAACAACTTCTGAAGGATACTTTGGGAGAGTGATTAAAAAAAAAAAAAAAGTTCTACTTGCAAGCTCAGGGTATTCACTGGCACTGGTCTTGGGTGTTAAGACTTGCTTCAAAAAAACCTCACTTGAAATTCATAATCTAGAATCCTGCTCTGGCAAGATACATTTATTACTTTATTTCCTCAAAGATACTGTTGTGAAGTTGGCAGAGACCACAACCTTAAAGAAGTGTTAGCACTGCACATAATACCCTAATAGCTATGGCACGTGCAATGGAAGTTCAATACCTGGATTTACTGCCTTCTTCAGCATAAGTAAATTCAAACATACATCTCTATTTCCTGTGAGAGGACTATGACTCTAAGGATGTATCTTTCAAATTAAATGTTAAATTAAAGTCATTCAAATGCGATGGGGGGCATGGGGAGGGGGAATCATAATTCAGGGGGCCCGACACAGCATACAAGAAGCCACCAAACCACATAATATCCTAGACCAGTGTGGAATATTCCAAGCTGATCCTGTCAGTACATGTTTTGAACAACATACTACAAGCCAAACCTGCTTCTCAAGAAGAGCTTGGGCAGACCTGCATGAACCTAAGGAACACCAAGGTCGAGAAAGAAGATACCTAACAAGCTTAGACGGACCCAAAGTTGGATGGCCATGGAACGGAGACCTTCTTGGAATGCAATTTGAGACTTCAGTGTGTTAAGACCATTTATCTCCTTATATCAGTCCCACTGATTTATTTCATACAATTCCTAGGGAATACATAGAACTCACATTCCTTCTGCACTACAGGGTGATAGAAGTATTGGGCTTGCACTTGTACTGCCATTCCATAGACATAACTGCCTCTGAAGTATAAGATAAAAATACCCAAGATGTGAAGAAAATAGACGAAATTCATAATCAATTTGCCTACATTAGTACTGGAGTAAATTTAAAGCAGCTCCAACTGATACAGGTTGTGCAAAAGCATTATTCATATTAGCATCTTCAATTAGTTAAACTGGTGCTACTCCATTATTTCTCTAAGCTTAAGTTAATAGTATTATGTCAATTTTCACTGCTGCCATTCAAAGGCTTACAAGCAGCAGCAAAATCTGCCTGAAACTTGCCTGTCAAGTGAAATTTATGAGCAACTGCACTGGAAGACACTGGAAATGTGACAGGTGACAACAAGTGAAGGGTCTAGTAACACAGTTCAGGAGGACACCAGAAGTCCAAACAGTGAATGCACAAAGAAAACAGAATATTACTCCCTCTCCTCCACCACTGGAGATGAAAGCTGGCAGACAGGCAGCCAAAGACTCATCCATAAAAGCAAACACTGAAGAAAGTACAGTGACAGCACATGACTCACAAGAACAGAAATTTTGCATATCCAAGAGTTTTACAGGTAGTCCTCCCAAAAACTGGACCTGGCTGGAACACCATACCACTTGCTGTAAGAGCCTGAAGCTTTGTGTTCATATCCATCCTGATATGGGGGGCCAGCGTGCATGTGAAGTGATTTAGAGCCAAAAAAATTAGGCTGTGACAAGTGACAGTGACTTACAATACCTTTTCAAACAAAATTCAGCACCACTAAAAACAAACAAAAAAAACAAACCAAAACCCCACAAATACTTGTCATCCACGAGGCACCTGACGAAGGATTTAAAAGCGAATACGGCACCCCGGCCACCCACTCGCCGGGCCCAGGGGCGGCAGCAGCCGGCAGGGATCCCCCGGCCCCGTGCCGAAGGCGGCGAGGCAGCGGGGGAAGGAAGGGGAAGGAAGGGGACGCCGCTGTTGCTGTCAGCGCCACAAATAAAGACAGCCTGTCACATGCGGAGAGAGGAAGCCCGTTCCCGTTCTCCCCAGCCGCCTCAACTCATCCCCGCCGGCCCGGGCGCGGAGGCCGCCGGGACCGACCGCTACGTCAGGGCCCCGCTCCTACCGTCCGGCAGCTCCACGGTGCGGGCACGGCGCAGGGACCTCGTCAGCCGGTTGAGCTGCTCCATGGCTCTCTCCATCCTCGGAGCGCCCAGCGCGGAGCCGCAGACAGCCGCCGCTGCCGCCGCCTGCCCTCAGCCCATCGCGGCGCTGGCGGCGCCGAGGCCGCCCAGGCCGCCGCCACCCGGGAGGCTGCGCGCATGCGCGGGGCGGAGCTGGGGGCGGTGGCGGTCTCCCTCAGTTTGCCTTTTTCCCGATGGAAGGAAGGGATGAGGGGCGTGGGTTTTCAAAGCTCGTAGAAAATGGATCTTTAAACGTGTGCTTATTACAAATTAAAATATCATGGTGCTGCCTTTTGAAGCCGCCGCTGTCAGGTGATCCTGCCCGTGCGGGCTCATTTCCCTGGAGCCACGGATGGGAATGGGGCGGCGAACGCACCTGAGCGGGACATAATCACAGAATCGATCAAGTTGGAAAAGTAGAGTATTTTGTAGTAGACTTCATCATTCCAAAAAAGCCTCAGCTTGACTCTATGAGGTTTTAGTATGTCCCAGTAAATTTCTACTTGAACAGTGTGCTTTTCCAATGGTTTTGCAGCTGTCCACGCCTATATTGACTGCTGTGGAAAATTAGGCTTCTCTGCATGGTAATTAATTCTGTCTAGTTTAGAAATGGGTATTGCACTAGAATTAGACACCTTCGGAGGTGTTCGGAAGACACCTGTAGTAAGACTAAGTCTTACTATAGGTGAGTAAAATTAGCTGAAAGTAGTAAAATTAGCTTAATTTTTTTTACAATATGACAGGTATAGCAATACTTCGAAATTTTATGAATTTTCTTGATGCCAAGGAAAAAATGGACATCTCAAGGAAAGATTAAGGTTCCCAACTTACCACCTAAGCTTTAAGTCATTTGCTCATTGAACACAGTCAGCAGAGTTCCCTTCAATACTGAGATAAGGGGACCTCAATATATCTGTCCTTTGCACTTACGTATCTGAAGATATCATGTTCAACTGCCTATGAGCAATTGGTCAAACTTGTCTTTCACGGTGAATCAAATCAAACCAATTGTCAGCCCTATGAAAGAAATACTGTCCTTGACTCGTACAGGGAGTTAATTGCTGTGAGCAATCTCGGGGGACAAGAGGTAGGCTGTTTATTTTCAGAAAAGATAATACCATCCCTAACAGTTAAAACTAGTCCTTGTGGCATTTGTTTTTCTACAAGAAAAGTTTTCTTCAGAGATAAAAATTATTTTGTTTTCAGGATTGGGAGGAATACAGATTGTTGTCAGAAATGGAATGCAGTACTGTGTAAAACTAAAAACATCAGCTATTTCTCTGTTTTTTCCTCTGTACATTCTTCACAAAGACATAAAAAAATTAGAGGAACTTTATGCTAGTTAGCCTACAGCATAGAAGTCAGAAATTGATATTGATTTTTCCGTGTTTAAATGCCAAGAGAAATTTGTGGCATAAAGACTTAGCAAACTTGGGATCTCAAGGTTTTTCACACCTTTTCTGTCATTAGATTGCTAGTTATTCACAAAGAGCCTTCTCTGCTGAGCCCAAGCATCCAGTCCTAAACTGGACCTTTGATCATCACAGAACACCAAAATATAGGAACAAATTCAATATGTGGGAAACTACATTTCACCTATAGTTTGTTGTTTCCTTTTACAAAAAAAAAAAAAAAAAAAAAAAAAAAGGGTTTCTGCTCAGATTCAGTTCAACAGGCCCTATTAATTTACATGAAAACTATGAGACAGGACTACTTTGAAAAAATACTAAATCTCTGCAAAAAGGAGAAATATCATTAAATACTTAGAAACAGATAAAAGAGCATAATTTTTTATTTTGTCTGCAAAGAACTCTAGGACCATTGAGTCCAACCATTAACCCAGCACTGCCATGTCCAGCACTAAACCATGTCACTAAATACTGCACAACTTTTAAATACCTCCAGGAATGGTGACTCAACCACTTCCCTGGACAGTGTGTTCCAGTGATTGGCAACCCTTTTGGTAAAGAAATTTCTCCTACTATCCCATCTAAACCTTCTCTGATTCAGCTTGAATCTGTTTGCTCTTATCCTGTCTCTTGTTACTTGGGAGATGAGACCACCTCCACTTGACCTACTCCTTTCAGCTGCAGAGAGCAATAAGGTCCCCCCTTTTCCCCAAGCTAAACAACCCAGGTCACTAAGCCATTCCTTATAAGACTGTACTCCAGACCTTTAACCTGCTGTGTTGCCACTCTCTGGACTTGCTCCAGCACCTCGATGTCCTTCTTGTAGTGAGGGGCCTGAAACCGAATGCAGGATTCAAGGTGCAACCTCACCATTGCTGAGTATGATCATTGCCCGGGTCCTACTGGCCACACTGTTTCTGATACAAACCAAGATAGCATGGTGGTCCATGTTTCATCAAGGAATGAACTAAAAATCTGAAAAGAGTATGATATTTTTGTGGGATACTCCAGATAGGTCTGAGCCAATGTTCTTCCTTCTGCAATTCCATTTGCCCTGATTCCGCTCCCTAGCAGTGAGCTCTATGTGCAATCTGAGCTCTTCCTGGAAGCAGCTCTGCCAGCAGAGATTTTCTTCTCCACTGCATTGCAGTGTTAGGAGTCAGCACATCTTTGGAGTGTGGCTTGGAGCCATTTTTCCCAACAGCCATGTGCTCCTTGTGGGCTGAGTCAGCTTCTTCTGGACATGCCAGCAGACTAAGGTTGAAAACTGCCTGCATATACTGTGCTGGGACTTGCCTGCAATGAAGTTGAAGCTATGCACCTGAGGACCTTTGCAGAATTGTAGTAGAGATCAGCTTAATTCACAGAGATCTTCAACTACCTTCCTCCTCCCCATGTTACCTTCAAAGAACATAAGATATTCACAGGCAACATGTGCATGGTGCTTTCTCTCTGCCCTTGAGGGGTCTTGTCTTCATAGAATCAAAGTGGGGTTTGGATTAGGTGAGACCATAAAGGTCATCTAGCTCCAACACCCTGCCATGGGCAGGGACACCTTCCACTAGACCAAGGTTCTTAGAGCCCCATCCAGCCTCCTCTTGAACACCTCCAGGGATGATGGCACATCCACAGCTTCTCTGGGCAGCCTGTTCCAGTGTGTCACCACCCTCACATTAAAGAATTTTTTCCTATATCTATTCTAAACCTGCCCTCTTTCATCTTAAGGCCTTTTCCCTTGTCCTATCACAACACACCCTTGTGAAAAGTCCCTCTCCAGCCTTCTTGCAAGCACCCTTTAGATGCTGCATGGCCACAGATGTCCCTTGAGCCTTCTCTTCTCCAGGACAAGCAGCCCCAACTCTCTCAATCTCTTTTCACAGGAGTGGTGTTCCAGCCCTGTGATCCATTCGGTGATCCTGTAAATGATCCATTCTTATTGCTGGATGTATACTCCGTGGGATTGAGGAAATTAGATCAAGGCACTGCAGTCAGAAAACTGTACATAATCCTAATGAAAACAGTAATAGAGGATTGATACATATCTCTGAGAATTGCAGTGCTAACAGAGCTGCATGTCTGTCCCATACACTAATTCGTGCAGCTGTGTTTTAGTATATCTGGCCATGTAAAATGCTACCACAGTCAAACTTCAAGCAACATTTTTCATCATTGGATAGATAACCTTTATACATGAATCCTTGTTTTTCCAGAGATTTTTTGGATTCCAAAATCTACCTTTCTGCTTGTGATCATTAGTATTGAGGGTAAGAAAATGTAGCTTTAAACTGTTTCACTTTTATGTGTTATTTGTACTGGAAAATCAATTTTTAATTTGCATATCTATCTTAAAAACAATCAATGCAACCCCAATTTTTGTCAATGGGGTTAAAAGTCAATAATAATAATATGGATTATCTCTACATTTATTTCTACTGTCAAAAGAAATATGAACTTGGCTGATTTCAGATTTGATTTCTGATTCTCATTTTTGTGCTATAGATGCCAAAGCAATACTAATAGAGGCTGCATTAATTATTAATAATAAAAATAGTATTATGTTTGATTATTATCATCATAATAATGAATTATAATAATTATTATTTTTAAAATCCCAAAATAAGACCTATTATTTCTATGTCTTGTCTTATTTTTGAGTAATATGATCCTATGTAAAAAGATGCTGGCTTTATAACCACTTAATGGGATTTCTTGAAGTCATTTTAATATATTATTTTAATGGACAAACTTAGTTCCCTAGATAACATTGAAAACCATGTTCTGGAAAAGTACAGACTGTGTATGCTTTGACTGGGTTTCTTTTCATTTTAGGATTAAGAAATTTGATCAAGGAGGAAAAATTGCTCAGAGAGGACCCTGAAAGCATCACAGCTGCTTTGATTCTGCCAACTGACAGGTCAGCAGCTAGGGCTCAGGACATCACAAAAACTCCCCATCACTCTTTCTGGTTTTATTTTATCTGCCTTGTTGAACTATCTTGCCTTTTATTTCTTTGCTGCTACACTGTGTGAACTATACTAAGTCCTGATTTCTCTTTCTGAGATTATGACACTGCTCCAAAAGAGCTATATTTTTTTAATAAGGTTTAAAATGTTATTGTCTATTTTTATGACCCCTATGATTTACACTGTCAAAAATTCTAAACTAAAGAACCATCAGTTACAGCTTGTGCAGCATCCATTTCTATTTTCTGTGGAGCAGTTAATGCTACTTGATGCCTACCTACATTTCCTTAAAGCTGGGTTGCTGAAATTTCTCAAAAATAATATGTCCAGGCTTGAAGATATATTTTTAAACTTTCTCTTTGTCTAATTCACCCAGGCTCCTGGTCTGAGGCAGCTCCTACCAGTTCTATTTCTGCTATTTTTGTGCTATGTCTCTCTTGCATTAATTTTTCAAAAGGAAGCTTTAATGTGCCTCAAAACAAATCCAGAGTGCTCAAGGATTAGAGTGAAGATACTTTGAACTATTTTCATAATGTCATAGCCCTTAAGTTTTCATTGTCTTTACAGGAGCTTGAAAAGCTTATGACAATGTCTCATATTTTAAAAAAATCATCACTCTTCTTGTAGTAAAACCCATCTTCTACACAAAGCGTTTTAAAGAAAAAAAATACCAAAGAGCAAGTAAGATATAGACATAAGGCTTTTTTCTGCTAATCATTCTGCTTCTCTCAGTATTAGTCTAGGTGGAATCAGGGAAGAGCTAAGTCTTTAAACACCTGCTTGGCCAGGAAGAAATCAATAACCATTCTGTCCTTGTCTCTCTAACACTGATGATGTTGTTCTTGCAAGATTATTTCTGGCTGTTATGTTTTTACTACCACTTCTCTGGTTTGTTGTGTTTGCACCTTTATTCTGTGCAGCAGGAGCTCACTACAGATGTTAGGGGAGTTTTTTTCTCCAGAGAATGATGGCCATTTCTTTATATTCTCTCGTGTTTCTAGAACATGCATGTTTACAATTCTGCGACAATAAACATGACTTACGGTCCTGTAACTCATCATCACTACACTCAAGCAGAGATCAGAAAAAGGAAACCTACAAGGTGAAAAATGCTGAAATACTATGTTACATCCTGAACAACAACCTAAAAATGTTGCATGAGCACTGGAACCATTATTTTGTTCCATTTGCTGCAAATTTTGAGTTTATGATACAGAAGTTTTCACTATCTCTCCCTGTTTCAGGTCCTTGTTAACTCTGTAAAAATTGCATTCAGGCTGACACTATTTTCTGACACTCTAGAACTGATTCTGTTTTGAAGCACAAGCAAAATCTATTAATTTGGTCCTAATCAACTCATTTTCATCTTGGGAATATATTAAAACTCGGCTATTTTTGGTTGTTGGGAGACAAGGAAGCATTCTGTCAGTCAGAAAAGTTCAAAGGAAGGTAATCTCCTCTCTTTTCTCAAGCAAATAAATAAATGAATTAGTTACTTACACAGGGTTCATCTACCCTCACTTGGTAAAATAACTGAAGATGCTTGTTCTGCTGTTTCTCTGTTACTTGCTGCTGATGCTACACAGGTGGACTCCCCTTTATATCCCAGACCTCATGTAAATAATTCCTGCAGACATTGTTGATGCCTATCAACAAGCTAATCAAGTACCAATAGAAGATTGCAGAGTTTCAGATAAACATCCCAATTACTTTCTAGCTTTGTATCAATACATTGCCAGTTGCAAATACCTGTTTAAGAAAGAAACTTCCACTTTATAATTTAGAAGAATGTGAATATAGAGCCTCTTAACACAATCCCTGAGATTAAAAAAAAAACAATGTGGCAATTTCTATAGTCTTTGGACTGGCAAAAATAGTATTCTCTGAAATGGGTCCTGTTTTGCAGAGATAGGAGGTGCATCTTCTACACCTGCACCACACTAAAATACATGATGAAACCTTGGGGAGCGCAGCTGAGTCCCAGTAACTGTCTTGATTCAATACATGCAAAAGGCAGGTCTCACTATACACATTCTGCTGGACATGGTAACTTTTAACTCACAAAAGACAGAACATCATTAAAGATACTTTTAAACCAAAGGAGACTCCCTTGTTACTCTAGCCACAGCCTTGAAGCTTGCTTAGTGTTCTAGGATAGGATTACTAACAGTTTTAAAAATATTCAAGATGATAAATATTATCGTGTAAACAGAGACACAGTTAAAGAGACTGTGATTGCACTGGTAAGAATGCTTTTGTGCATTAACAATTCAACACCATAAAGCTCTGCGGGGGAAATAAAAAAGAGAATTAAATTTTGATAAAGCATTAATTCTTTTCTCAGCTCCCTGGTGGGGTTACTGAATGATTTTCAGAATCGCGTGGCTAATACATCCTCAGTAACACAGAGAAGATGTACAGTAGCTGGTTAAGCCACAGGGATAAAGTCAAGCTTCTAAGTTCGGGCGGAAGGTGTCATACAAAAAGCAACCACAAGATGTCAGTCTTAATGAATGACAGTAGATTATTCTGATTGGTTCCTTTCTGATAAGCAACTAGGCAGGGGAAAACTATCGATCGTGTTGAAATATTTGCGAGAAAGTGATCTAGGAATAATATTGCTGGTCCTAAACATATTCATGAAAATGAACAATCAAATATAGCCCCTGTGCATATTTGTTTCTTCTAGAAGCTTTAACCCTTCTGCTAGGGACTCACAGGAAGGACATAGCAGGGATTTGTCCCTCCCCACTTGCCCTTTTCCACACATTTTTTCTAAGCATCTTCCATCAGAGATGGAGTATCAGACTATATAGACTTTGGACTTCTTTCTGTAAAGCTATTTTTATTTTCCTAATAGCCTTGACCGTGTTCTAATCCTACAGTTCTGAATGTTTGTAAGATAATAAGAAAGTCCAATTTCCATTTCCAGTCCAGGCTTGGACACATCCAAGTGGCAGGTACTGATCATTTTTCCTGGAATGCTTTACAATCCATTCCCTCATAGTTCACCATTTGAGCCCTGAAAAATGAACTGTGCTCTACATTGCTTTTTTTTTGAGGGACATTCTATTTACCACTTGCTACTCAGACCAGCACCGTTCTTGTATTTGCTACCTGTTTGCTCACCAGGTTTACCATTAGCTATTGCCAGCAGTCACAACCTCCTGTTTCTGCTGGTTGTTCACACTGTGTTGCTTTGCTCCGCTCTGATCTGCAGCAAAACTGCTGTTTGCTTCTGTGCCTCCGATCAACCCTTTGTTTCTGCAGTCCATACAATCTTTCAGTTGTGCTCAAAAAGTTGAAGTGATATCCAGGATCTGTAAAGAGACCTGGGGGAAAAAAAGGCGATTTTCCAGCAGGATCTTTCCCAGATTCTGAAAAATACAGACAAAACACCAAAATATGCTTTGACCCAGATTTGCTTTTGCTTCCTTTAGTGTGAGATCCAATGACAAGCTGCAGCATTTGCTTCCTCAGCAATTGCAGATAGGTTGCCCATAACACAATTAAACCCCTTACAAATCATCTTGTAGCTGAAATATCCCAAGGCACCACAACACTCACCAGGAAATTAAACTCTGAATCTTTGGTTCCTTCACTGGCTCGCTGCAGACAGGCCATTTTATGGAATTCTCATAAAAGGCTGTCAGCCTTCCTTGCACTTCACACCTCCAGCCTTACAAACCACTTAACTGAAGCTGACGGACTCCTGGCATTCAGCTATTAACTGAAAGCAATTTTACTAAAGTTACTTTATTAAATTTTAATTCACCTTCTGTATCTTCAGGTTTCATAATGCACTGTTTGATGGTTGCAAGTCTCCCTTGGGACATTTTCTTCTGATTTCTGATGGCAGCAGGCATCCCAATATGTAGATTAAAGGTGCTGTGGGACTTTGCTCTGGTTTTCTCAGTGGTAAGAAGATGACAGAGAGCAGAGACACCACTCTGCAACTGCCTAATACTAATCCCAAAACAGGGACACACAGAATGCACTCATAAAAGGCAAGAAGGGAGATGATGCACTCATGTGGAGCCTTCAGTAGTCTGAACCTGTACCCTGAGGCTGAAAGTCTCCTGCCACCTGGGACAAGCATGGCTACAAACGTAGGTGATTTGTGTGCCTGGTTGAAAGATGATTTGTGTTCTGCTGAGATGTCTCTCTGCTTTGTAAAATGAATGGGCTGTAGTAGGATGTTTCAAAATTTAGGAGGGAAAATGGGGATGTTAAAGCTTTTTCCTTATACATAATTTATTATAACAGTATCCTTTACCTACAATAATCCTTTGCAAATATTAAAAGTAAAGAGGTAAAGGATGAAAACTTGTTTTTTTCTTGTTTCTCTCAACTTCTGTCTTGTAATTTGCCTGGAATCTTGTCTAGTTTTTGGTACATAATCAGTTCATTCCTGTGTACTTTCTGTTCTGGAAAGCAACTAAACATACTGGCCACTAACACAGTCACGAGGGATGCAGAATCATAGACTCAGGAGTTAACTTTCATTGATTTAGTGCTCATCAATTATTTTATAATGAGTACCACTGGAGAGATGCAAAATGTCAGCAAGACAATGAAATTCCAGAACTTATTTAAAAATATATCTGACATAGATAATTTCTGCAGAAAGTCCAATGCTTCCAATAGAAAAAAATCAGATTTCACATCAGTCAGATAACAGTAGTTATATTTTTCAACACTTATAAACACCCTCTATTAGAATTTGCCATTTAAAGAGCTTGTTCATGTCATAAGACTAAGTAGTGTAGCACCCCAGCTCTTACCCTAGAAGCTCATGAAGCACTTGGTTTCATGGGTATCTTTACATTAGTACAACCCAAGCTCAAGTTTCATTGAAGACAGCTAATAGAGTTACTGTATTGAATTAAAAGAGAGGTTTCTTTCCTTGCCTGATGCTTAACCAGCTCCTTACATGCTATTCTGTTGTTCACCTCTTCTCAATATGTGCTTTTCTAGTTTTACCATTTTAAGACAATGTTACTGTGCTGGTTCCAGCTGGGGCAGAATTAATTTTCTTCACTGTGGCTCTTATGGGGCTGTGTTTTGGATATGTGCTGAACACAGGGTTGATAATACAGAAATATTCCTGTTATTGCTGAGCAGAGCTTGCACAGAGCCAAGACATTTTCTGCTTTCCATACTGCCACACTGGAAAGGACGCTGGGGGTGCATGGGAGATTGGGAGGAGACACAGCCAAGACAGGTGACCCAAAGTGACCAAATGGATATTCCAAACCATATTGACATCATGTTTAGTATACAAAGCAGAAGGAAGAAGGAAGAAGGGGAAATTTGAAGTGGTGGCATTTGTCTTTCCAAGCCACTCTTAGGTGAGATGGGGCCCTGCTCTTCTGGAAATGACTGGACATACCTGGCCATGGGAAGCAGTGAATTAGCTCCTTGTTTTTCTTCGCTTGTGTGCTTGGCTTTTGCTTTCCCTATTAAATTGTCTTTATCTCAGCCCATGGGTTCTCTGGCTTTTACCCTTCAAATTCTCTCCCTGATCTCTCTGGTGGGGGAGTGAGCGAGTGGCTGTGTGGGGCTTGACTGCTGGCTGGGGTTAAACCACGGCTGCCCTATTTTGGCACCCAATGTGGGGTTCAAAGACTTTGAGATAATGATAGATTTGATTGGGATGTGGCAGACTGAATTTACATCTGATAGTGCTATTTAGCTAGTAATGGGCAGGCCCCTTTGCTTCCATGGGGCTTGCCTGCCTGACTGTATTGTGCTTGTTATTGGCTGCTTTTCACTTTCACTGCTGCTGTACTGCTTATCACCTCACTCGATTGTGCCTGGGAACATTTTGATAACAGCCATGGCGATGCGCCTGGGCTGGCAGGTGGCCAGGCACTGCTGCTGTGTTCTGTGCTGCTGTACTGGACAGGCTGGAACTCCAGGGTGAACTTGAGTTGAAGGGACTGTGGTGGGTGAGTGAGACCACAAGAGAGGAGAGATACACATGTAGTCCGTGGAGGACCCCATGCTGGAGCAGGTGGATGCCTGAAGGAGGATGTGACGTGACCCTGTAAGAAGCCCATGCTGAAGCAGGTTTGCTGGTAGGACTTGTGACCCCACAGGGGACCAGGGGTGGAGACTGTAATGGATGTGCTTTTAAACTGTTGTAAGCTATGATTTGAGTTGTATGTTTCAGGAATTACTATAACAGGAACCACCCAACCCAATGGAGGAGAAACCTTACAAGAGGCAGTTGCAGTGCAGCAGTGACCTGACCTGAGCTGGCTTTGGTGCCCAGTGAGTCCCCACATACACCACCTCTCCTGTCCCGAGTGATCATAGCAGCTGGAGCCCAAAGTCATGGACCACATAAATTCAACAGACATTTTGTGGACATTGTGTGGACATTTCGCAGGGGTGATCCATAGGCTAAGGGAACAATTTCTGTGTGTTATATCAAAGAATTGGAAGGGGAGGGGTGGTTAATGAGGTTGTATTGAATAGTGTGGGACCTAAGCATGATGTAAGTGGCATGCAATATGCTGGTTTCAGCACAGGTGAAAGTTAATTTTGTTCATACTGGCTGGTATGGGGCTGTGTTTTGGATTTGTGCTGAACACAGGGTTGATAGAGATGTTTTTGTTATTGCTGATCAGGGTTTGAACAGAACCAAGGCCTTTTCTGCTTTTCATGCTGCCACACTGGAAAGGAAGTTGGGGGGTACATTGAAGATTGGGAGGAGACACAGCTGGGACACATGACCCCAACCGATGAAAAGGATATTCCAGACCCTATGACATCATGCTTAGTATGTAAAGTGGAAGGAAGAAAGGGGAAGTGGGGGAGGACATTTGGAGTGGTGGCATTTTTATCTTCATAAGTCACCATTACACATGATGGGGCCCTGCTCTTGTGGAAATGGCTGAACATCTGCCTGCCCATGAGTAGCAATTAATTAGTTCCTTGATTTTCTTTGCTTTGTGTGCTTGGCTTTTGCTTTCCCTATTAAACTGTCTTCATCTCAAACCCCAAGTTCTCTGGCTTTCACCCTTCCAATTCTCTCTCCAGTCTCACTGGTGGGGGAGTGAGCGAGCGGCTGTGTGGGGCTTGATTGCTGGCTGGGGTTAAACCATGACAGTCATAGACTGATGTTTCTTTCAACATCAGTTGTATCCATTGACAGTGATGATGACAGATGATGTATACCTTCCCCCATGGCAAGACACTAATTTGCAATGCATTTCCTGCTCTGCATTCCTAGGATTGCCCATCGTATCCTTTATCTTCTATTCTGCCACTTTTATTTTAAAAACTTGCCCACCCGTAACCACTACCATCATCCACCTACTCTGCATCAACTTCCACTATCCCTTGGGACCTCCCAAACACACACAGGCAGAAAATAAAGTAACCCAGACCTGATGAGTGTTACCATTCTTCTGTCTCATTTTTCTCCTTGCACTAGAGCATTTTCCAGAGGGCAAATGTTATGTTCCTTAAGATAAGGTGTCTATTTAAAAGCTTGTGGCAAGACTATGGAAGGATAGGATTGGGGATGTTATCCTGGGTTTAGCTTCCCCCCGCAAAAAAAAATTAAAATATGATTTTGTAGATTTCTTTTTTGTGTGTGTGTGTGTGTTTTCCTGTACTGCATGAAACCAATATTTGGATTTTGAAATTTTCAGACCTCTCAGGATCTTTGCCACTCACCTTTTTTCTCCCTGAATGTAGACATGTGACAAGGCTCCTGTGCAATGAGAGACTTGCTGAGGGGCAAAGCTGTAGCTAGGGAGTCTGTTTTACAGCACGTACCTCCGGGTGCTCCGGAACCTTGTGGCCTCCCTTGTCCTCCCCGCCGCATGGAACTGATCCCTTGGGTTTGCAGCTGTACCTGGTCTGTTTTCTGGATCCAGAAAACAGATGCAGTTAAGTTTGGGGATATATCTTGTAGGTAGCTCTTCGTTTGGTACCATGGCTTGGGAACATGGGCCAGGAGATAGTTAAACAAATGTCAGTTTTAAAGGATGATTTGGCATATCCACATTTGAGAGGGAAGGTCATTCCTGCTCTGTTACCTTTAAAACACCTGACAATTTTTGAGCACACTAGGGCACAAGTATACAATCATAATAAATAGCAACACTATTACTTTTTCTTATTATAGTATTTTTTCTTTCTTATAGTTTCTACTATTTTTCAGAGAATTTTGTCATTTAGTTGTGCCTGTTGCCAAAGAATTCAGCTCTATAACTGAGAGCAGCTTTGTAAGTGAAGAGTTAATCATCAAAAGCATATATACAGTTGGGAAAAATAGCTGCATAGAATAGCCAGTCTTGTCACACTAGCTTATATCATCATCATAACTTCCTTGGAGCACGAAGGGGGTGTGAAGCCTGGGAAGAAAGGAAAGGATATGCAGGACAAGAAGCAGAATGGTTTACATCACTCTGATCTGTTATCTTAGGCTGTTACTCACTTCTGTCCCTGAGCTCTTTGGGGACACCTCAGAGAAATCAGTGAGATGAATTGTCTATTTCGTATGCTTTGGAGAAACCCTCCATAATTATAGCCCAGCTTTTCTGAAGACAGTGTATGTATAAAAAGATTAACTTATGAAAAATGAAGCCATGATAAAAACAGCTATTACAAAGTGCTAGAAAACACAGCCATAGCCAAAAAGTGGCACACAGCCACTGTCTGTTGGGTGAAGTTTACTCGTACTTTGGCTCTTTGTAACTTGAGTTACAGAAACGAGGGAAAGTGACACCCTGCAGCACTCTGCTGCCTCTAACATGCATGGGGTGCCAGAGAGGGCACCTGGCAGCACGGAGCAAAGGCACCGTACTCATGGTGTTGGCTGCCATGTGGGACAGCAGACAGGAATGCACAGGAAACAGCAGCAGCAGAAGGCTGCAGAGAGATAAGTACCACAGAGGGCTTTAATTTATTGCCACCGTCTTCCAGGGGCCAGAATGAGTTTCCCATGAACAAGACTCTACTAGCAGAGCCCCACATTCAGACCACCTGTCCTGGATTAATTGTAGGGCTGCGTGGAGCACCAAGATCATGCACTGTGGAGCTCACCCAGACATACAAAGCAGAAACCTAGAGTTTTAAAACTTTCGTGTTCATATGCAAGAATGTTTAGGTCATGAGGCCAAGAGACTTCTGAGCTGTCACATAAAAGTTGCTAAGACGGCCTAGCACCCACAGACTGTGCTTGGCTTCTACCTCCCTTGGCAAGTTTCACAGCTGACACAAATTAGGGTGTTCTAGAATAAGACATGCCAGATCTCACATTAACAATATACTGTATTACCTACACATAAAAATATAGAATATGACAGACCACTGGGATGTTTCCAGTTCTTGCAGTGACCTAGTTTCTGGCTATTCATAAAAGCAGACAATAGCTATTTTAACCTGAAACTTTGATTTTTTGTACTGCACCTAAATAGTTAATCAAGGTACAAAAATTATTATCTAAACATATTAATCTAAAAAATTACACTCAGCTATATATGTATACAAGAGAAATGTTATATTTTTGTCTCCATCTTTCAAAAAAATACCATCAATAAGACTGGAAGAGTGGCTGAGTAATATTTTTGGCCAGTTTCCTATATATAGCCAGGGTATCAGATTCCTTGTGAATAAGAGAATCAAAATCCAACCATAAAGGAATTAATATTGATCTACTTACATACAAATTATACCCTTATATAATATTTAAATAAAGTGTTGGAGAGGTCTCTATCCCCATGCAAAGCCTGATTTATATATGGGTATAAATTTATATATGATTTATATATAAATTTATATGTGTGTTAAAAATTATTTAACCAGCTATTAAGCAAATCTGATTTCTGGATATGCTAACTCTGCAGAACTTGTGTGCTCCAAAGGTTTAATGTCCGATCTAATCCTGTTTATTCCTAATCTTAAATCAGAGAAAATCCTCTAGCCCCCTCTGCAACACCTGATCTTGATTCCTGGATTACCTTATAAATACTTAATTGCTTATTAACATGAATAATCTCCTTTTTTAAATATATATTTTACATAAATAGGATGTCAGCACTGCTCACTCCTGAGCATCACTCTCTTATGCTATTTTGTCTCCTAGGTATTCTAGGCATACTGTAGAATAAAAGAGCTGGATACATCTAATTTTTGAACACTTTTCTGCTGCTCCAAATACAGCACAAATGCACAGGGAAGCAACGTCAGAGATTTGAGAGGACTTGCACCCACTCAGCACATACACCACAGCGCCGATCTTATCCACCCCATGCTTCTCTCTCTACAAGTAAATCTGTGCCTAGGACTGTTGCTGGTCCTTGCAACTGAAGTGCCTGTACTGCTACATTGTTAAAGGAGTCCCTGGAAAAGTCTTGCTCGGGCACACCCCTCCCAAGCAATTCCCAGTCATAGCTAAGGAGATGTCCAAGGCCAGGAACCATTTCCAATAGGGCATGCATATGGCCACTCTCATTTAGAAACAAGGGCCATTACTGGCTGTTGTGTCAGTTAACTCGTTTGTTAATTAATTGACTCGTAAGCCAATTCCTTCATGGATTAAATGTGAGTTCATTTTATTTTGAAGAGCAGATGTTCCACGCTAGGTATGATAGAAGGAATGTCAAGACTCCTACAAGGTGTTGCCTCCATGCAGGCATCATATTTTTCATGGCATTAACATAGAAGAATGTTCCATCTTCCTTGGTAAATCAATGGAGAAGAAAGAACAAATAGAAATTTGCATTGTTTCTATTAATTAGAAAATAGAAACTTTAAATAGAACATGGCACCATTGGACACTGTAGGCAGTTCTGCCTCCTCACCCAGCTCAGGAAGAGTGAAAAATTATGTCAGGGACAGTCAAAGGTATGAAACTGCTCCTATCTGAGGAGTTTCTAAACACTCAAAGACAGAGCTGGGGGTGAGGAAGAATGTGTAACAGATCTCTGTAAAGATAGGAATAGCACAGAAAAGGTGCACACCAAGTGATTATGAGCATCAGTGAAATTTCCAGGCAGCATCTTCAATATGAACAAAAAGGAAGGTTTACTACAGACAGCACAAAGGAAATCAGAACTCATTGACACAAGACACCGTAGTAGCCCAAAATATAAATGAGTTAGAAGAGCAGCTAAACAAGTTCCTAGAAAAAAAAATCCACCAAAGACTGTTAAACACCAAGTCCTGGATGCAACTTTGTCTCTAAAATGCCGGTAGACAGGAGAATATAGCAAGCATCACTATATGTTTTACACTCGCTTTAGCAAATCATATTGAACATTGCTTGAGACTGGGATGGTGGGCTTTGCATTCAAATTACTAAAATGTTTCTTATTTTTGACCAGTCTATAGTATAATCATCCTAGTTAATTAATGTTCATTAACTAGAGTTTAAGCATTAATGAAAACCCAAATTGGTCTTATCTAAAACACTCTTTGGTTTGGATCTTTGGCCTATTTAAAGTGAAATAACTTTGAGGAAGAATGATAGCAACTCCTCAGATACTGGCCTGCCAGATATCCAAGATGTGCAATGGAATCATGCTATCATGCTAGGGATAGTTTGAAAAGAACAAAGTTTCCATGCCTGTTGTTAAATGGATATATTATCATTACCGTAGCTCAGAGCTGGATTAACTTTGGATATACAAAAATAGCTTCAGCAGCTGTGCAAGGTGAGTTTTGACTCTGGTGGTTAGTGTCTCACAGGAAGAAGAGATACTCTAACGAAGTCTCTATTCACAACCACATCTCAGAAATTAATGAAGTCAGGACGACTAAGCTCATGGTTCTCTTTGGTAACAACACTGAAAAAGGTTGACATTAAGTAGCTCTGGACCAAATTTCGGCTAAATGAGACCCCTAATAAGTGAATTATGGAAAAATAGGCATCAATATAGCAAGTTCTAGGTACACAAAGTCACACAAATTTTACTTAATGTCCTGACAGATCTTTAAGGTGAGCTGTGAGGAAAAAAAATTGCCGTTTCTTTCATTCTTTCATCTGTTCATCGTCTTCTTTTTTCTTCGTATTTTTCCTTCCTTCCTTCAAACTCTGGAAAAGTAGATATGTTTTTGAGCCTGACAAGAAAAACACTACACTATGTAAAGCTATGCATGTGAAAAGCATGGATTTTAGGTTCTTGACCTCCTAAGAATTTTCAAATGAGCTTGTGCAGATCTGTATTTTTTACGTATTTTTGTCTCTACAGGATATAATTTTAAATTAATATTGATGTCAGCACAACCATGGACTTAGTTAAAGGTCTATACTAGCTCTTGGTCAGCTAGGATTTATGGCCTCAACTTTCTTTTGAAAAAATACATACAATTACTGATCCCTCAGCCCAACATGGAGCATCCTGGTATACTACATTACGATGTATATTAGTAGAAGATACCTTGATGGAAAAAGTAATCTTGTTAAATGGAAAAAGAGCATCTTAAATACACTCCTATGAAATTTTGATTTCCAAATATCTCATTAAACCTATCCTTAAAATGCTGGAAGCTAGTCCTGCAGTATATTCCATTCTTGCGCTCATTTATACATTAATACCTTAAATAATCATATTAGAAATGTATGTGTGAGTCAAATTATGTGCCCACTGGTGCTGAGGACAATGCAATTTACCATCAGTGAGGTGGAAACGCTGGCTGATTCAGATATCAGTGGAAAACAGTACAACAGGCATCCCTCCCTGAGAGGAAAACTAACAGATACAAAAAGACAGCAAGATGAGCACTGTCTCGCAAATGTGCAGACTTCTGAACATATTGCCTTGACATGCTAAAGACCTTTAATTTTCAATTCCTTTGCATCTCCCTTGAGCACATGCTGTTTCCTCCTCCATTCATGGTCCATGCTGCATAAATCAGTAGCCATCACTACAGGCTTGTGATGAACTCAACGGCACAGCTGAATCCTCCCAAACACACAGTCAGGAAAGAGCTGTCTCTGAATAGTTTTCCAGGTCCTTTTTGTACCTCAAAGACCAAGGTAAGAAGCCTTCCAAGTGGTGCCTTGTAGATATATGAGTTTTTTAGAGATGGATATAGGTGAGACCCCATTCAGCTGAGGAAGAAAATTCTTCCTATTCTTGGTATATAAGACATGTTTTTCAACACTTTCCCACGTAAGTCCAGCTCATAGATAGGTTTAAGTGCAGACATAATAACACGGGTTGATTTTTTTGTTTCCTTTTCTGGCTGATCTTTATAAACTTGCTTTTCATCCAGTTCCATTGACAAAAGTTTAACTGACCAACTGCACAAGCCTAGTTTCTGGTGTAATGCAGGGAAAGATGCAAGCAGAAAACTTGAGATGGTGTGAATTTGAAAGTGACATTCCACACCAAATTAAAAAAAAAAAAACAAACAATAAACTTCACCAAATTTCCAACCTTCCCTTCTAAAGTTCAAAAAAATTTTGAGGAGAGGTTTTTCGTTTGTTTTTTATGAAGGGGAGCTGATGACCAGTTCCAAGAATATGCAAAAATGTCATGCTGTAGAAAGGACAAGAAAGCAATTTCACAGTTATGAAAAATTGTTGGTCACCAATTCCCTTCCTCTTGACACTGACAATTTGGTGGTTGGAAAACTGAATTCTTGTAGTATTTTATGGGTAGGTGAAACAGTTATTAGGTAACAGCAGGACAAAAAAAATTCTTTAACACTCCCTTTGCAGAAAAAATAACTCAAGTTCACTTTGATCAGTGTAATAAATGGAACGTTGTCTTTAGAGAGAAGGGCTGATGGCATTTTTTACTCCAGATCATCCTCTTCTCTGGCAGCTTGCTCTATCTCTGTCCTTGACAGAGAAAGTAGAGTCCTCAGCCCTTCCTTACTTACCCCAGCCAGAGCGCTGAATTGTCCAAGGGTTCAGCTGTGGTGGTACTCTAAAGGTCAGGTCATAATCTGCAATGTAGGTCACATTTGCTACATGAAGTCAGCAGAACAATGGTATTTTGCTCCGTGAAAGTTTGCCTCTACTTTGTTGTCTTTCATACACATAGTGAATGTGTATGTCCCAAGTTTCATTTACTTTGTGCTCTATTATGATTTTGTTTGAGGTTCCAAAAGGACAGGAGAATTGGTCTGCTGCTAGATCTCTCCTGGTTACATAAAATTTTTTGGAAAAAATTAATTTATTAGCAGCCTCTGTGTAGTTTGCATATCACTTACATAGTTGCCTGCTGGTTTCTCAAAGAACAGACTTACTTGCTCAGTACCAGTGAAAGTTGGTAGAAGGCGTGTCCAAGTTCATTTAAAACAAAATATAAGTAGGAAAGGAATAAAAGTTTATTTAATTTCTTCAAAGTATATTGAAGGATGGCTTGTCACTTGCCTTGCCGAGTCCTGGGGTAGACGTTGGAAGGTGGAGAGAATAGCAGCATTGTTCAATGAAATCTCTCAAGAAACAGGACAATGAGCTTTATACAAAATTCGGACGATGTCAGGAGTGCCTTGGAATGGGGGAGCAAAGAGAAACGAAAGAGCAGCTTCATTTATAGGATTTTTATTTGCTCCCAGTCTACTTTCTTCTGTGTCAACAGGGATTCAGCAGGAGCATTCATGCAGGAGAGAGCAGGTGACAGGACAGCCAGCTCTGGGAGGGGGCAGTGCTGCCACATCTCTGACCGACATTCCACATACCGCTTCCCACTGAACTCAATTTGTGGTGATGAAGTCATTTGTTAGCAAAATGTCAGTTCCTGTCTCTAATCAGTCTATTTGTTAAAATCATTCAAACAAAACAAAACCATAACTTTGTGATTCTTGCTGTGCTGTTCCCTGCATTTATTAAAAACTCTCAACTGCTAGGTTGTTCCATTATCCTTTTTCAAGCAGGTTCTTTATATTTCTTCCACAATGCCTGCAGAAAATATGACAACAGTTAAATTACTGGTATGCTGTAACTACTGTTAACTCATTGACTTCTGATACCTCCTTAGCAATCTTCATTCTTATTTTGAATTGCAAGCTCTTTACTCAAGATTTTTTTTTCCTCTCTATTTGCATGAATCCTTAAAAAAATATATAGCAGGTAAGAAAAAAGCAAGCAAGAAAAAGAATTCACCCCACATAATCTAATTCACCTATTCTCTGCTTACTTCACTCACTTTTTAAACTCTAGATCCCTTTCAGAAACAGAAGTTGTATACTTGCATAGCTACAGTTCAGCTTTCACAGACAGAGCCTGGAGGGTGAATCAGTGCAGGATAATGCAGTTCAGTTGAAATTCCCTTCTGTTTTTAACAGTCTCTTTTTTTTTTTCTGACCATAGAGATAATGAAGGGATAAATGCCTTATCTCCTCCTTTCCTCATTCTTGCTATTTAGCCCCTCAAATTGCTGATTCTTTTTTTTTTTTAAAAAAAAAAAAAAAGGAAAAAAATCCTTTTTACTTCAGACTTCCAGCTGTGTTAGTATATCTGTTTATTTACATGTTTCCAGGTCTGGCTAAGCACAATAGGATGGTTCTACAGAGCTGAATGAGGCTTGTCTCCCCTTATTAAGTGTCAGTTTATAGTTGAATGGCACAGGGATTTTTGAGGAGAATTAGTTATCTAAACCCAGAAAAGGCTATAATGAAGGCTATAAGGAAGTGTTCTATATCATCTATGTCTATATCATATATCAATCATATATCATATATCATGTATCATATATCTGTATCTATATCTCTATCTATATCTTTCTATCTATATCTATAACAAGGAGTTGCAGAAAATACCTTGTTGTGGTTTGGTTTCCATTTAATTTTCCCCTGAGTGTTCCCCTATTAACTTTTAAGTAACATATGTAGCATTTCACCAAGCTGAAGTGCATGAATCCCAGCATTTGTCACCTATATTAAGAAAATGGAATGCTGAGGGAGACAGTTGTCTAGGCTTTCTGACTCTTCCTCAGATTGGTAGTTATTTTTTTAGAAAGGCAGTGAGAGTTGTGGTTAACAACTTTTGTGGAAAATTCTTTTCTCTAAAGTCTTTCATTAAGAGATGTTTTCATTCTTGTGCTGTAAAAAGGGAAAGTGAGGGAATCTTATTCCCATCTGAGAAAGAATTTTTAGCAGGCAGATTAGATTTCCCAAATTCCATTGTACCATTTAGTCTTAATTTCTGTATCCTTAAAGTGAGGTTAATATTTTTGTAAGTACCAAAAATAACTCACTGGAAGTATGCTAAGTGACAAGTAGCACTGATACGTTGTGTAACACGTACAACTAGGAGAGCACTGATCTTACCTGATTATGATCTTTGACCAGTAACAATAAACAGAACTTCTTGAGCCATCAAAAAATTCTTCAGTCATTCAAAGTCTCTTGAATTACTGTCATGAAACAATCCAAATGAACACTTATTTGAGATGAACTTAGGGTAATGAATTTTCTTGCTTTTAGCAAGTAAATATATATATATTTATTATATTACAACTACACCTCTATAACCTTGGAATACCTTCCTTTTTTCAAAATTACATTTTACTTCAAAACTGGTTGAATATTTGCCTCGATTTCCTTGATGTAGGATATTTATTTTATTTAATTATGGTGGTGTTCATTCCTGTTCTAGTAAGACATCTTGTGTTTGATATGTTTGTGTTTAGTGCATTGTAAATTTTACAGTTCTTTTGAATTTATATTGTACTGTTAGGGGGATTGACCTCAAATCAGATCATAATCTGAGAGTATCTCAAATAGCTACTGTGTGTTGACTTAGTAAATCAGTGGTGTAGAAGTTACAACAAAATAGGTAAACATATGTACACACATTTTTTTAAACTGAAAGGCGATGAAAGCTGCAAAAACTTGTGCTTATTTTATCAGGTCAGATCTGTGATTCCCTTTGACTTAATGCAAAGCTGAACACTTCCTTAAATGTAGAATTCTACATGATGTTCTCAGAGGTTTTCTCAGAGAAGCTTTCAAAGTTGATGTTTTATTTACTCAGATCTCTATGATCTTATAGTAAATCCTTAAAAGTTCAGTTGTTTCAGCTTTGTTACTGGCCTAATTAACCTCTATGTTTGTATAATCTTATTCAATTTACATAAATTTCTAAGGTTTTATTTTATAAGAAAAATAGTCTATTTCAGTTACTAAGCTGAAATTAAAGTGATAGCAGCTCGCTTTTCAACTTAATCATATAGCCATCAGCAATAACAAGAAAATAAATTCTTTTAGTCTGTGTCACCTATCTGTAAAATTAGGAGAACACTTCTATTTCTTTCATGGTTGTCATAAGAAAAAATATTCATTAGTGGCTATGAGGCTTTCAGATACTGGGATGAAAAATATACAGATGCACATACAGTAATAAAGTAAACAGTGACAGAAGATGGGTCTGAACATAGGAACTTACTCATCTGCATAAACACTGAACCAATTAGGTCTTTTTCTCAGCAATGTAGTTAGAAAGAGGAGACACCATTTCCAATTGTGAGGTTCTACCTGGTCACTATTTGAAATTTAGAGAGTTTAATAATACAGACCTTGGCTACCCCAAGTCAACTGGCCAAGAGGCAGAGAAAGACATGGAGCCAATTTGTCCTTAGATGCACTTTCTCTGTGTCCATAGCTGATGGGTACATTTCCTGGTGATAAAATCAGATCTGCATGCCACAATATACAGTACATTACTGTTTTATGTGAGCAGATTTGAGGAAATATTTCCCATTTCACAACAATCACTTTTTTGAAAACTCTCTCATCTGCACATTGCAGATGCTCAGAAAACAAAGGATTTTACAATTTTCCTTTATTTTTTAACTGAGAGACAGAGAACAAGATGCCACACTGGTTGTCTCTGCTCCCAAAAATACATTTAAGAGGCTTGTCAAAAACCAGTCTGGATTCGGCAGGCAATTTATTTCTTAGTTGACCACCTCCAATTTGCACAATGGACTTATCATATCATATTCCACCATAACAAACTCTACTTGGAATTACCCAAGTATTTGACCAGGTGAGTTCGTGTCCTAAGTTAAGAAGAGCTGGAGTTTTTTCAATTTCCTGAATTTTGATATGGCCTTACCTGACCACTGCAAGCTGTTCCTCCCAAGTGAGCCCATGCAGCTCTGTACAGCTCCAGCTGAATTGCAGATATAGGTTTCACCTAGGTTATCATTTTTTACCATAACTTATGTAGTTATCTTTTACATGGCTTGCCTTATTTCACAGGTCACAGAATCAAAGAGTCACAGAGAAAGGAAGCTCTGGAGATCATCCAATCCTCCTCTGCTCAAAATAAGGTCACCTACAGCAGGGTGTTCAGGGCTGGGTCCAGTCAAAATTTAATTATCTTTAAGGATGGAGTTTCCACAACTGCTCTGGACAACCCATGTCAGCATTTGATCATCTTCAAAGTATGTTTAAATAGAATTTCCAGTATTTCCACTTCTGTTCATTGCCTCTTGTGTTTTCACTGAGAAGAACTTGGCTCTGTCTTCTTTCCTTCTCCCCATTAGGTATTTGTTATACTCATTGATCAGGTTCCCCCTGAGCCTTCTGTTCTTCAG
>WAAE01022726.1:0-17887 GCA_013400495.1 Nicator chloris
TAAATAATGATAATAATAAAGCATGATTATTATCAGAGAAAGAGTTCCCTAGGTGTGAATAAAATTATTTTAGATTCTAAAGCTCTGGAACAACGCACATCCATTCAGCTTCTGTTGTTTTTATTTAGAAGAGAAGGGAGTAAAAACATGAGCAAGTAAGGAGACCTCACACAACTAGGGCAGCAGTATATTAGCAAAAGATCAATTAGAGCGTGAATTTAGTGAGGAAGTTTAGAGTAAATTTTGAACAGTGCTAAATTGTTTGAAGTATCCAGAATAGGTGTATCTGGGGAATCATCCAGATAACCATGGAGGTCCTCTGGGCAATTAAATGAAATTACATGGCTATGTCAAGACATGTAGTATTCATGCTTTTTTTGGTTATGGAAAGAGCAAAGGTATTTCTTCACCTGTATCCAGGTCAAACATACATTTGATGATGAACTTTTAATTACCTTTTCAGTAACATGATACTCCAGTAGTACAGAAAAGGAGAGATAGTTTTTGAAATCTTAATAAATTTGAGGTCTGGTGACCTGCCTGACTTTGGATTGTATCTAATGATAAGTTGTATGATAATTCTGAGATTTTTATGATCTGGCTGCAAGGAAGTTTACATTATGGGTTCTCAGTTCTTGCTTTCTGGTGATTCCTATTTACATCCTCTCTTCTCTATATGTTGTGAGGATTGAAAGTGAGGGAAGAATGTTTTTTGGAGTTCTTAAAAATAGATTCCTTGCTTGACTTAAATTTGCCCAAATTAACTTGGTGTTTTTACTTAAATTTACTTGAATAATTAAATCTGCTTATATTTACTTAAATTAATATTGAAAAAATGTTGTGGCATGATGTGGCTGTGCAGTGTCTCTGAATATTGTGATAAGACAGGGCAGGAATGATAGGAATAATTTTCCATATATTTTGAAGCTTGGAAAATAAAAACAAGGCTGCTCCACAGGATTTATGGGCAATGAATGAAACTTTATTGAGAAAATAAGAATTGCCATCAGAAGAGATCTAAGTGTTTTGAGGTAAATTCAAGTATGATATGTACTTTAAACCTAACAGAATTTTGTACCCTCTGTCTGTGCTGGGTTTAGAACTGGTAATCTTTAGCCTCGGGACCTTATGCCTCGAACTTTTGGAGAGATAGAGTGCTGCTTCCACCTTTCCAGCTGAGGAGACTCATCTTTCAAATGTGTAAGGTTATTAATTTAGTCTATTTTAAAACATTTAACCTTATTTCTTGGTGGCCTTTCCTTTATGAAATGCCTTAGTCCTATAGACTTGTGCATTTTCAGGGTTGCACATACAAAATACTGTGAAATGTCATGTCAGGTATTATCAATGTTAGCATCATCTAATAGATTTCCGAAAAACTCTTCATAACCTTTAAAATATAATTCTGCTTAAACATAACAGTTTATCATTAAATTTCTTCTCATTATTTTCTTCAACATTTCAATTTAAAGTGACAGATGTATATAATACTTCCTTTAGAAATTACAGAGTGAAAACTTCAGATGAGCTGTTGAAGACTAAAGAACCTGCAGCTCTTAACAGGCTCTTGGTACTACTGTGGGAGAGCTGTAAACTTCCACTGATTAATGCTATGAGATCATTTGGGGTTTCTGCCTTTTTTTTTTTTTTTTTTTCCTAAATATTGGAAATCTCTGTAATTTTGTCACGAGGTCAAGGCTCCCAATTCATGTGTCATGTCTTCATTGATCAATGAAGATCACTCCAAAGATTTAAGAACAAACTCTGTAAAATGGTTTCCTAGTTAACTCAAAGAGAAATTCATATTGTGGTGATCTCAAATTTGAAAGATCTTTCTGCATCTTTTTTTGATGGCTCTTCAGGTGCATTGCATCTGCAAAATTTAAATATGTCTGGGCTGGTATATATATCTTTCTTATTTGAAAGCAGGAGTGATAAAATTACTTTGGAGAGCTTCCTGTATAAGCTTTGCAAGATTTCAAAGATTTCAATTATTTTCTTTGCTGGGCTTGGCTTCATGTTGTGTCAAAATCTTGGAGAGGTGCTATCTAAAAAGTAGGTAAGTTCTCAGTCATTTATGGTCTCTCTCAAACAATAAAAATATGTGGCAGCTGATTCTAGTATCTTCTCTTTGATCCTTATGTTAGAATGGAGGGTTGCATCTCCTTAGATGAAATACAAGCACATTTATTTTTAAGCAAACAAAACACATTTCAGAGATATTTGAGAGAGAGTTTGAGAGAGAGAGAGGAAGAGGGAGTGAGCTGAATACCTCAGAAATTTTTATTTTACTTAGAAAAATAGGAACTGCCTTGGAAAAACACTAAATTTGTGGAGAAGTCTTAATAATATGCTGGGTTATTTCCTGAGATGATAGATAGTTCTCATATACTTCATGTGGACTTAGGGACTCTTTTATGCTTGGGGAAAAATTACTCACACCTGCATCAATATTAGGAAAGTTTCATACTACTTCTAGGCTAGGAAAATGCTGATAACTTATATCCTATGTCAGCCCTTTGGTACCATTTGAATCTTGAAGACTGTACTGCAATTCCTATGGTTGGACTGTGTGAACAGCACTGTTAACTGTGTTAGGATTTCTTCAAACATTATAAACTATAATGAATAATTCTACTAACAATTTTCTTTGAAAGTCACATGAAAGGGAGATCACAAGGACTGTTAAAACTGTTCCAGTGATGCAGAATCTGAATTTACTATTAAAAAACGTACTACAATTTATACAAATATACTACAAATATATTTATTTATACAAATATACTACTGAGCAACAAATATAGAAAAAGCTATGACTAAATCTTAATTATTTTAAATCACATGTGGCTCTTCACCAATAACTTGTGACATACATGCCTAAATAGTATACTATTCATGTGATAAATGTGTGATATAGTCTAGGCATCAGTGAATGTAGCAATGCTATTTGAAAATTATATCGAATTTGAGAAACCTTATTTTTAAAAATGGTCTTTTTGTACAGGAGATCTGGGGATTGTCATTTTGTGTATTGTGGATGCCATATGTAATAAGAACTCTAAGTCTGTCTGTATGCAATGAGCTATAGACTGCATTTTTTGATTAAGAGACTGCATTGGATAGAAGGAAAGCACTTCCTACAGATCACTAGAGTTCACACGTAGCTGTTTACTCAGCAACCAAGATTTTATGGAGACCTTGGTGAAAGCAACACCTGAGATTTCATACATACAGCTTTAAACAATTCCTCTAGGAACTGACTGAAGCAGTTTTGCAAAGGAAGTAGAACCTGTTTTGTAGACACCAATTTGTTTAAGCAGAGAAGGGTATGATTTTGCATGACAAGTTCTTGTGAATGTTCAGTTATTTTCCATTCTTCAGAAGTTAATTGTGGTCATCTACATATATTTGGCAAGAGTTTGCTCCAGATTATTTTCAGCCTATTGCCTATCATACTGATAATTACTGTCTTACTAAATTATATTTTTCAGACCTGTCTGTTGCCATCTCTTGACTATGAACTTCTTGTAGATTACTTAGTACAGGAGGGTTCCATGTCAAGATCAGGGTGTTGGTGTGATGTATTTATCACAAGTACTCTACTAGTAAAACCACAATGGAAAAAAATTCATCCTATTGCCACAAAACTAAATCACAATGGAAAAAAATCATATTATAGATAAAGAAAGAAACTTTATTAATAACACAGAGTCATGGAATCCTAGAAATCAAGTTGGAAGGGGCCTGAGGATCTTATCTGTTCTAGCCTCCTGTTCTAAACAGAGTCATGAGACATATTGGGCCTGATTTTTCAATATTTCACAGTTTTTACAAATAAATATCTTGTAGCTTCTGAATTTGGGGAATTTTCAGAAACTTCAAATCCTAAAATAGATTACTGTAGTGGTTTTTGTTCACCAATTTCTATTTCCCAGGCGGTGCACCAATTTCTATAAGTGGGTTGAGTGGCCACTAGAATTATTTACTCCTTTTCTGCTGTGAAATAGGATTGAGAGAAAAGCAAAGCAGACTCAAAACTTAAAGGGTATAAAGAAAGCTTTATTAACCAAACTACAAGAGAGAAAAAAAGAATCAGAATAAAACGTTAAAAGCACCTTTCCTCTCCCCCACAAGCTCCTTTTCTTTCTCACTGACAATGTGCAGAGACAAAACTTGGAACCCAGGTCAGTTTACCACCTCTAAAATATTCTTTCATCAGTTCTTTTAGGGAGAGAAGTCTCTTTTGGTCTGCCATGGAAAAAATAGTTCTCGTATGGCTTCATTCTCACAAACAGCAGCCACCTGGCAATCTGCATTTGTGAAGTCCCTCCCACACTGCGCAGCCTTCCCACAGCTGCATTATGGGCCATATAAACTCATGGGGTACTATTTTAAGGATGAGCTGTTCAAAAGAAAAGGTTCTCTTTATTTATTATTTAGATCATCTTCATCGCAAGGAACAGAGATCTTCTCTCCCTGGGACAGATCTTCATCTCATCTCTCCCTCTTTCTGTTCAAGCTTCTCATGGGATCACAGCTACTTCAACATTTATTTAACACAAATTCATGTCTGCCATTTTGAATACTTCACCCCCCCATCCATGTTTTCCACTAATTAAAGGGATATTCTAGTATATCACAATCCAACACCATGGCCTTACAGAAGAATTTCAGCCTAAGACTAGGCATCTTCTCATTCTCCTCCCATCTAGGACTTGACTCCTCCTTCACTGACCTTGACATCTTCATGTTGTCTCTCTATGTGTCTTCACTCTGTCCTTTTCTCTCACTCAGAGAGGATTCAATTTTTGCAAGTTTCATCTGTGCAAGGTAAGAGTTAATATTCTCGTCTGAGGCCTCCAGAGGTCATGATGGTCTTTTGCTGCAGGATCTCTCACGGTGCTGGAACAGTCTCTCAAAAACATAACTCAGCAGCGGCGGCCAGAGCTGTTTACAGCTCTATTTACAGAGGCCTCGCTGGGGCTGGGCAGGATCTCGGGAGCTCTAGCTGCATTCAATTCTGGCTGTGACATCACTCTGCAGGGCTGCAGAGCTGCCCCTGGGTGGGGAGGGAGTGGATAGGATCTCAGCAGCAGCATGGGGCTGGAGCCTCCCCGCCCCTTCCTCTGCCTGGCAGTCGCTAGTGCTGGGGGTTGGGTGACGTGGCTTAGCGGCGGGATGTTTACAGCCGCTAGGGCCTGATCCGGCCAGGATGGGGCCTTCTCTCATTCCCTCCCCCTGCTCAGCAGCCGCCGGGCCCGGCCCTGCCAGGGCTGGAGCAGTGGCAGTGCCTGGCCCAGCCGTGCCAGGCCCATGGGCCACATGGTGGAGCATGGCCAACCCCGTTGGCGCCCTGTTACCTCTTCCCAGGCTGGAAGGAAAAAGAACTTTTCCCGGGTTTCCTGATTTTTAACTTGTGTTTTCACAGAGGCGTGTCTAACTTTCTAGGGGTTTAACAAGATGTCACTATTCAAACCTAGTCACTGATTGGTTTAATAGCAGCTTTTCTTCAATCAATGCAAAACCAGCACAGTTACCATATTAATAGACCAAAATGCCTTGCATATCTGAGGGAAAATTTCCAGTCTTTTTAGTAAAATGCCTACAATTATGAAAAACAGAAATAGATTCAAATTTTGGGGTTTCTGTTCAAGTCAATAATCCACCATGTGGTAGAAAACCTAACAGTTGTGTGGTATGTGTTATTCTTAAATTTGGAAGCATGCAAAAACGACCACTATTCTAGATACAATTGCTGTATGTTCAAAGGGAATAAATAATTTTTAAAAAGATGCTATATTCCAAACAAGTGTTTAAGAGCTTCATACCTTCTAAGTATCTCAAACATGTTACTTTTTCAGAGCGTTTTTGCAAAATGCATTGTCTCACATGCATATATGTGTATGCACACACTCTCCCCTTTCACTCACTCATATCTCAGTATTGTAGCTGCTTGATTCATGCTTTTGGTCTCACGTGTGACCTTTACATGTTGTGACAGTGATTAAAGTTTATCAAATGCCTCTGGTGACTTGAACTGTCAGAAAGCAAAAAGAGTGACTGATGCATTCCTTGGCTTTGCCTTCTGGGGAGAAAATCCACCTCCCGAAACCCTTTCCAAACACAAGGCTTTCTAAGCTGTCAAACGCTTATTTGGGAAACAAATCAAAAAGAGAAAGTGGAAAAAAACATGTATCAAATAGTTCTTTTTTCGAAGGAAAGAAAGAAGCTTTTTAGGCGTTTATAAGCTGCCTGTTGCATGAGAAACCCCCATGTGATAGGTCATTAGACTGCATTTAGGCAATTAAAGACAGCTATTTCAGCCTGCTGTTTGGCAAACCATCCATAAAACAAATTTATATATTTAAGGATAAATATCACCTAAAAAGCACACTAGCAAGTACTGAATCTTACAATTGTGGCTGACAGTTCTGTAGAACAGTAAACTGCAGGGGAAAATATATATTTTCCCAAACCTACACATTTCAGATCAGAACTCAAAACTGTTTCACTCTGTGCTGGTTCGAGAGCAAAACCAGTGAGAGACTCCAAGCAGAAATACAATTTAATAGGAGGAAAAATAAAAAATAAAATAAAGTAAATGTAATAGCACAAAAGACCACTGACAGAGTCAGAATACAACGTGACACCCTGTTAGTTAGAGTGGTGGTGGCAGTCCAGAAGAAATGTTCTTGTTGAAGCAATGATCCTGTAGAAAGGTCTGGCAGCTCTTGTCCTGTGGGAATCCCATGGATAACGGCCCCTTGTGCCATTCCAATCCCAGATTATATCCAGGTGGGAATGCTTGGCTCCTCTCCCCTGTGTGGAACATCTCACAATGGGCTGATGTTATTCTTCCAATCATGCAATGGGTCCTTGATTGCCCATTAAACAGAGGGAGCTCCCAGAGGGAGTTACCTATGAGTTATGTGATAAGGCATTGATGGGCCATTAACAGAAGATAGTCTGGAGGGAGGGGACAAGGGGAACCCTGCCTCACCTGGTTTCAACAGCTCATGAAGATGGTGATAGAATACATCTGGGCACATCTTACATTGTAACCTAGGACACACTCCTAAGCCACTGTCAAATCTCCAAGACCCAGGTAGCTGGAGATTTGAACGTGATTCCAAACATTGCATCTAGGTTGTTTATTATCTCTTTGGTTTTTACAGAGTGAGCTAGCCTTTATATCTACAATTAAAAAGCTGAAACTGCAGAAACATTTGCTGCCCAGCACTTAAAAGCTAGCTTCAGGTCTCTTACTCAGAGTGCCTCCTATGCTTTATCTGCATTTGCTTTGACCCTATATTTGTTCCCCTTCCCTTTCTAACCCATATTTTTACTCCATGCCTATAGAAAGGCTTCATTTTTAGCCTGATGTCAGCAATAGAGATCCTTAAGGAAATGAGTTAAAAGAACTTTTGAAACTAATTTAAATGTCCTGGGACTTTTTAAAGGGATTTTAATTAAAAATAATTTAAGTCTGTTTATGCCTTGCCCAAAGTAGCAATTCTTAACTGTAGAAGAATGTGGATTTTTTTTTTAATGTCCAGGAACATGAACCGTGAAAGATGAGAAAACCTCAGTCTTAGGGGCTAGGTGCTTGAAAGTGTGTACTTATGAGAATATTAAAAAACAAACAGACGAAAGCTTCACTGCAAGAAACACTTGGAATTATGAAGCTGGTTGCAGTGAACACAGGAAAACATCTATGTTTGTATGCATCAAGAAACACACTCTAAGCCACTGTGGAAGAGATGAGACTCATTTCAGTCCAAAGACCTGGAAATTAGGAAACTAAACTCTTTCATAATCCAAAACATGTCTCTTAGGCTAGGTATGAGGTCAGTGAGGAACAGATAGAGAGCACCTTTGAAAGGCAGAGGTTACATTCCTAGGAATGTAGAGACATATAGGAATTGCTACTGCAAATCAGGTGGATTCCTAAATTAGTGTAGTTTCTATAAATCAGAGCAATTAATGCCAAATGCTTTAGCAGAATCATATCTATTAAGGAGAGCTGTGCCTGAAGCATGCAGGCTGATATTTCTATGTTTATATTATTACAAGGAAGGAGATATTCCTTCTTATCATTAACTTAATGTCCAGATTTCTCCATACCTTAGCTGATTTATAGAGGGTAAAGGAAAGTAAAATAGAGTCTTATGTAGCTGCAGTTTCTGATTACTAAAGAATGACCTCTGTGTTTATGTTCTGTCCTTGCTCTTTACCTGGCACAGAGAAACTGACTTAACGAAGGGCATTTATGTGCGCTAAGAAAGAACATTTAACATAGGAGAGTAGCTGGAGTTTTAGTAGTGTTCTCAATACATTATTTGAGACAGGGCATCTCGGAAAACTTGGATCAATTGTTTAGCTTGTCTGGGCTTCAGTATGTCATTTTAAAACTGAAGATAGTGTCATTGACACAGAATTCTTGTAAGAATATTATGAGACTCAGTTAACTATATATCAAAGAGTTTGCACAATCATTTGTCACATGGCCTAACTGACAATAAATGAATGCATATTTATACATGATACTCAGTACTCTACTTTGCCCTTGTGAGACCCCATCTGCCGTGCTTCGTCCTGCTTTGGAGGTCCCAACATAAGGAGGATGTGGACATGCCTGAGCAAGAGGAAGCCACAAAGACGATTAGAGGCTGGTACACCTTGCCTATTGAGGCCGTGAGACTTGGGGATGTTCAGCCTGGAGACAAGAAAGCTCTGGGGAGACCTCATTGTAGCCTTCTGGTACTGAAAAGGAACTTTAAAAAAAGAGGGAGAGTAACTTTTTCACATAGGATAAGTGGGAATGTTTTTAAACTGAATCAGGAGATGTATACATTAGATTTACGGAAAAGTTTCTTTACCCATAGATTAGTGAGGAGCTGGAAAAGGTTGCCCAGAGAAACTGTGAATTCCCCATCCTTGAAGTCTTCAAGGCCAGATTGGATGGGGCTTGAGCAACCTGGTCTAATGAGAGGTATCTGTGTTCATGACAGGGGATTTGGAACCATATGATCTTTCAGATTCCTTTAAACCCAAGTTGTTTCTATAATTCTATGCTTTGTTATGCTAAATGAAATTGCCACAGCAACAGAAAATATTAGGGGAAAATTTTGGTAAAAAAGGACTCAGGAGTTGCATGACTAAATGCTCCTCTAAGATATGTTTTTGCAGATAGAAAGGCATATCAGCTTTTTGCCCAGTTATATTCCTTTCCAGACCCATAGTGCTAAGTAATTTCCATTGTTCAACCATTCAGATACCAAGTGTCTGAAGGCCCATTAGACTTCAGCCAAACTAACAACTACAGTCTTGTTTATAAGGAATTAGGGTGAGTATTTTAGCTTCTCTCTAAATCGGATGAAAAGGAAATGTTAGTACTGAGTAAAAAAAGGAAACCCAAATTTATATAGAGAAATTACTCTTAAACTTACTCACTCTTGAATTTATATAGAGATCGTTATTTCATATATATGGAACATATATGACTCCATATAAACAATACATATTAAAAACTATATAAAACTGTATAAAATTCATTGGTATTGCTATTTCAGAGAATACAGTGTGAGGGTATTGGTGAGTGAAAGAAAGGATAAAATCAAAGAGATTAAGGACTTCTGGATTTCTGGAAAAGCAGGATATATGTACATGAAAAATTGAATAAATGGAAGATAAAAACCAAATATTTCAATACACACCACTATGTATTCTTCTGCTGAAAAAATTGAAGACTTATGAAGTGACACATACTGATTGATATGATACAATATGATATGATGATATGATATGACATGACAGATATGCATATCATATCTGTCCAAGATGGGCCTGGACAAGATGGTGATTCTTTGTGAGTCCTTGTTTTGATTGACTAGTTATTGTTCAATTCTTCAGGTTTCTGGTCGTGGGCAGTTGATGGGTTGGTGTCTCCAGTAAAGTGCATGGGAGTAGCCCAGCCAGGGTGTATCATTTGCCTTTCCCTGTGTGTCTGTCGGTGTGCAGAGCTGGTTTTACCACACAGTTTAACAGACAGGACCTCTGGACTCCTCAGTCAAGGGAGTTACAGGCCATGATTTTCTCTTGGTCAGCTTCCCTTCTGTTCTGCTGAATGTAAAATTGAAAGGGAGATGCTGGAATACAGAGGAATATTAGCTAACGGTGTTTGCATATTCAACAGAATATCTGTTTGAACTGGTGAAATTAGAGGCTGAAATAAACTGATATAGGAAAAGGGAGAAATCTTAATCCAATGGTACGATCTTACTCTAAATATTCTTAGATTATTTGATGCTAACTTTCAAAGAATATAGTTTAATATGTGTCCCATAAACACCTAAAACAGAAACAAACAGTGAAGAAACCTACTAGTTTATTTGATTGTATGTTTGTGATGTGTGTCTGTTTATTATTTGAGACCTAAGTTTTTTCCAGGTATTTAGGCATAAATGTGGAAGAAAGGAAAATGAAAAGGATAAATAGTCAGAATACAGAACTTTAAACTTTAGATACAAATACATTGAGCAGTGCACAGCAAATGAAATCAGATCAGCTGCATCAACATTACAGAGACATTTTATGATGGGCAATGTTCTTTTGAAAGTACTAGACAAGAACAGAGAGCTTTGAAGCAATCCTCTGAATCCAATTTGAAGGATATTGCAGTTGTGTCAGCTGAATGGCAAGTGAAAAGCTATCTCCTATTGAGTCAAATGCACAAGTGGTACAAATCCAAAATACCTTTACAGCAAAAATTTGATGTTACTTGCTTTTGATGTTACTTGTAAATGATTAATGGGCACATTTGGAAGACTGATTTAATTTAACTTTATGTTTCTTTGAGTTAAGTGAAGACACAGTAAAGAAGGATATTTGGAAGACATATTGGATTGGATTGTTTCTGAATCAGGCATTTTTCTAACTTGTGATCAGTTGTTGATACTGCAATCTTGAATATTTTTTAATAACTGTCTATTTAATAACTGCAGATAATATATTTTGTTTGCTAAAGCCATAAAACCAAAGCTGTTTTCCTAATACTGTATCTGTTAGAGAAGGAATAGGATTAAGTCTTTCAGAATTTTATCTATAGACTGTTTTTTATGAAATACAGTTTATCTTTCTCTGTAAGCAAACTAAAACNTAAACAATACATATTAAAAACTATATAAAACTGTATAAAATTCATTGGTATTGCTATTTCAGAGAATACAGTGTGAGGGTATTGGTGAGTGAAAGAAAGGATAAAATCAAAGAGATTAAGGACTTCTGGATTTCTGGAAAAGCAGGATATATGTACATGAAAAATTGAATAAATGGAAGATAAAAACCAAATATTTCAATACACACCACTATGTATTCTTCTGCTGAAAAAATTGAAGACTTATGAAGTGACACATACTGATTGATATGATACAATATGATATGATGATATGATATGACATGACAGATATGCATATCATATCTGTCCAAGATGGGCCTGGACAAGATGGTGATTCTTTGTGAGTCCTTGTTTTGATTGACTAGTTATTGTTCAATTCTTCAGGTTTCTGGTCGTGGGCAGTTGATGGGTTGGTGTCTCCAGTAAAGTGCATGGGAGTAGCCCAGCCAGGGTGTATCATTTGCCTTTCCCTGTGTGTCTGTCGGTGTGCAGAGCTGGTTTTACCACACAGTTTAACAGACAGGACCTCTGGACTCCTCAGTCAAGGGAGTTACAGGCCATGATTTTCTCTTGGTCAGCTTCCCTTCTGTTCTGCTGAATGTAAAATTGAAAGGGAGATGCTGGAATACAGAGGAATATTAGCTAACGGTGTTTGCATATTCAACAGAATATCTGTTTGAACTGGTGAAATTAGAGGCTGAAATAAACTGATATAGGAAAAGGGAGAAATCTTAATCCAATGGTACGATCTTACTCTAAATATTCTTAGATTATTTGATGCTAACTTTCAAAGAATATAGTTTAATATGTGTCCCATAAACACCTAAAACAGAAACAAACAGTGAAGAAACCTACTAGTTTATTTGATTGTATGTTTGTGATGTGTGTCTGTTTATTATTTGAGACCTAAGTTTTTTCCAGGTATTTAGGCATAAATGTGGAAGAAAGGAAAATGAAAAGGATAAATAGTCAGAATACAGAACTTTAAACTTTAGATACAAATACATTGAGCAGTGCACAGCAAATGAAATCAGATCAGCTGCATCAACATTACAGAGACATTTTATGATGGGCAATGTTCTTTTGAAAGTACTAGACAAGAACAGAGAGCTTTGAAGCAATCCTCTGAATCCAATTTGAAGGATATTGCAGTTGTGTCAGCTGAATGGCAAGTGAAAAGCTATCTCCTATTGAGTCAAATGCACAAGTGGTACAAATCCAAAATACCTTTACAGCAAAAATTTGATGTTACTTGCTTTTGATGTTACTTGTAAATGATTAATGGGCACATTTGGAAGACTGATTTAATTTAACTTTATGTTTCTTTGAGTTAAGTGAAGACACAGTAAAGAAGGATATTTGGAAGACATATTGGATTGGATTGTTTCTGAATCAGGCATTTTTCTAACTTGTGATCAGTTGTTGATACTGCAATCTTGAATATTTTTTAATAACTGTCTATTTAATAACTGCAGATAATATATTTTGTTTGCTAAAGCCATAAAACCAAAGCTGTTTTCCTAATACTGTATCTGTTAGAGAAGGAATAGGATTAAGTCTTTCAGAATTTTATCTATAGACTGTTTTTTATGAAATACAGTTTATCTTTCTCTGTAAGCAAACTAAAACACAAAGCAAACTTGAACCACAGTTTAATTTCTTTACACTTATATTGAAAAATAACCCAAAATTATTTATTTCTGTAAGTAGTTGCCTTCATGTGCAGGCTGATTTAGTTTTATCAAGGTGGTAAAACTTTTGTTTCCATGACAATGTTTCATAAACCCCAAGGACATCAGTAATTACACAGCACAAAGGAGAGTATGATCAACAGGAGAGGCATAAACCAAGCCACACAGAGTAACTTGGCTGATTGGAAATAACACGTATCCTGGGAAGTAATCAATAAACATATAAAAGCATGAACAAAGTTAGGCTACAGGGCCAACATAGTGGCTATACAGGAAAACATATATTTGTAGATATGATTTAAACTTAAATTTCAGAAAAGATTAATGGATATTTAACTTTATTACTGCACAACATAGGCCTTGCATATCATCCTTTTTCAGTTAGACTGTATATTGCTTTAGCTTATATGAATACAAATATAAAAAATATGAATGTACAAAGATGGGAAAAATGACTGTTTAACAATAGGAGAGAAAATCTACCATTTGCTAGTAGTTAATTATACTTTTCAACTAAATGATTGTTCTCTAAATGCAACTCGTTTTTATCAATCTTTGTTTTGGCTTTGGGGTTTTGATTATGGCTTTCAGTGCTAGGTCAATCAGCTTACCTTAAATTAGCTCTTGCTGACTCTTATTACTATGATCAGTGAACTAAAGTTGCAAATTAATTTCCAGGGTTGTGAACAGTTATATTAGAACTTTATCCATTTCACAGGGGGTGAGGATGGAAGACATACCACAGCACTATTCTTCAAATAAGAGCCCTAAAGAAGCAATATTATGTACATATATATTTTTTTATACCAGGATTGCTTGCCATCTCTTCACAAGAACTAGGTAAAGGTTGGTTCTCTGCTTGCAACTACATAGTTTGTTCTGCCCATAACAAACAGAAGAGGCAATAGATGCACCAAATAGCAGGGCTCAGAACACAACCATGTGTATTGTGGATATTTTAAAATTTCTACTTTAAAAAGATTTCAGTCTCCCAAGAGGTGTAATTTCCTAATATGAATAAGAATTAAATGCTTTGCCTATTCTAATTCAATGGTTCAGAGGAGTGAGAGAGCGATATGATACAATCGATTTTCATAAGAGACATCCGTAACAATAGGAGGCAAGTTTCTATCTTTGCTAACCAAGGCTATCCTGGCCCAATCCCTTCAATTTCTTTATATTACAAGGTTGTAAAATTGGCTTAGAACATTTAGGTGGTTCAAAATATCACCGTGAGTTGTCTTAGTTTTCTTTTCCCAAAAAGAACCTGTTTTGCTATATGTCCAAATCTGCCTGCCATTTGTGCAATTATAAATAATTTTTCCAATAACACTTTGGTTTATCTGGCCACTTGACTCTGAATGTATGTTGCTCACATCTCTGCTGATGGCAATTTAGCTGTAGGGTGGGTTTGCAGGTATTCTATGCTTTAGATTTATTCATAACAGGTCCATGCTGAGAACATTGCTTAATATTATTATTTGCCTGTTACTGTGCTTCTAAAAATGGAACTTGCCTTCTACACTTACAGATGTAGCCACCAGATTTACATTGCCTAGGCAAGTAAATGGAACAGTTCCGCAGTGCTCTAACTTTTAGACATGGGTTACCTGACATTATTTTATGTAGCTAAACTTCTATTTTTGACTTATTGGTCATAAAGTCAGAATCCATGAGCAATTCTGACTAAGCTGTAGGTCTTTTATTGCATTTCATTTATCATTAACTGCAAGGCACAGGTACCTTCAGCAAATTCGATAACTTCTGGTACTCCAACTAACCTCTTATCCTTACAATTAACATTTCTAGGACAGAAGACTCATGGGAAAATAAAAAGTTAACATAAGGAAAATGGTGTAAAGACATACCTTTGTTTAACTACAGTAGTGTCCACTAAACAGAACTGATTAATTCACAGTACATTTGATATATTCTTGAAGATCCTAAAAAACATTAGCTTTTTTTTTAATATAGTGTCTTGGTTTAGGGCAAATTTGGGAGGAAACCTCCGAAAGGGGTTCCTCTGGGAAGCAAACCCAAACAGCCTCTCCCCCTCAGCTGGTCCAGGAATAAATTTCCTCCAAGAAAAAGTGGAAAAAACTATTTTTTTAACAAACAAAACCCTACAAGCACAAAAAATTGAATAATATGAAACAACAAAACCTCTCGCTGCTCTGAAGAGGGATGGCCAAAATGAAAGTGTCCTTGCCGTGCGTGTAGCTTAAGTCCTTCTCAGTATCTCTCTCTCAGGGTCCGGGCCCCGGTGGGCCACAGGTGTGAACTCCCGGTGTCTCTCTGGTCTTTTCAGTCACGGACAGGTTTTAAACAATTCCAAGAAAAGGAAAAAAAACTGTCCAGGGAGCTTCTCTGCTTCAGCTAGCCAAAAACTAACTAAAAGAGAAAAAAAAAAAAAAAAGGGGAAAAAAAAAATATATTTTTTGGGGGGGGGGAAAAAAAGAGAGAGGGGGGGAAATAAAAAAATAAAAAAAAAAGGGGGGGNGTGTAGGACTCAGAGCAGTTTCCCCAAACAAAGTGCACGCGTCTTCTTCACTCTTGAAACCAGCCTTAAAGGTACAGGACATAATATCCAACACAAACAGAGCAGACAATTGGGGATACAAGCATCATAAAGTCATCCTAGGACATATAGGAATTAGGATTACCAGCAACTCGTGCTTTCTGAAAACTGATGAAATGCAGGAGTGCTAACATATTTTGTTTAATGATGGTGTATGAAGGTACCTCACAAATAGGGAGACTGAAACTATCTCCTCATGATCTGCTATCATTGGCACTGAGATTTTGATTAAGTTTACACTATAAAGGAATTTTCTTGGAATGGCAGGACAAAAGACAGCAGGGCATAATATGGCTACTCCAATCATTACATTTAAAACTCCTTTCCAGTCATTGCAGAGATCACTGTTTCATTCTCCTTGCCTTAATTGCACGTTTCATATTTCGTGTCAAGGTGTCTTGATGTTTAAGTCAGATAAATTCACAGCCATTACTTCCCAGCCCTATTTTTTATCTTTCTGACAATGGCTTTAATCTTCCCAGACCAAACTTTCAAACATTCAACTTCTTCTGTTATGTACAAGAATTACGCTCCTTTTAAAGCAAAAAATACTTGTCTTTCCAGTTGTTCTCCAGGACATGATGAAACTATTTTAATGTTAGTCTTCTGTCTCTGGTAGAGATCTGTCCTGGGATGACTGTATGATCCGGTATCCCCATCATCTGTTTTTTTTCTGTGTTTTTTTTTTTTTTTTNTGTTTTTTTTTTTTTTTTTTTTTTTGTTTTGTTTTGTTTTGTTTTGTTTTTTGTTTTGTTTTGGTTTTTTTGGTTTTTTGGTGTTTTTTTTTTGGTGGGGTTTCTTGTGTGTTTTTTTGTTTGTTTGGTTGGGTTTTGGGTTTGTTTTTTTTGTTTGTTTTGTTTTTTGTTTTTTGGGGTGTTTTTTTTTGTCTAGAAATGGGTCCTGTAGCTTTAAGCTAGGCCCAGAGAGAGAGAGAGAGGGAGAGGGGAGAGTGGTGAAATTTCTCCCGCTTGTATTCAAGACACAGAGAAGTAAGAAGTGCAGAGCTCTTCGAATTCTCAGCTCTGGAGAGAGAGATGGAGAGTTTTTCCTTTACTTTTTTTGCTAAGGCAAGAAAATTTTTCCCAAGACTGTGGCTTCTTCTTCTTGAACTGTTCAGTTTTCCTCTGGTTAGGAACGCCAAAACAATCGCCTGGGGGCTCCCCAAGCTTTACTGCAGCCTGGACGTCGGGCCCGAGCCCCGGAGAGACTGAGAGAGACTGAGCAAGGCCAAGACACCCACAGAAGGACTTTCTGAATTTGCCATCTCTTCAGAGCAACAAGAGGTTCCATTGTTTAATATTAGTAATTTTTTTATGTTTGTGACTACTTTGCTTGTGAAATAAACAGTTTTTTCCACTTCAAGGACATTTTCTCTCTAACCAATTGGGGAAGGACTGATAGAATCTGCCTTTTAGAAGCTTTCATTTCGGGAGGTTTCCTCACAAGTTTTGTCTCAAACCTGGACAAGCTGTGATGGAAGTGTATATGACTTTTGAGGATTTTGCATCCCTTCCCAGGACTATTGATCAATGTAATCTTTCCTTCAAAATTTTTCTTTTTTTCTCTTTTGTGATGACCTTCCCCATCATTTTGGTGAATCATTTTTAAGTCACTGTGTGTTGTATACATCCAGTTTGTTACCAGACATATCAATACTTGTCTTTTTTAATATAGCTTGTGGTAGTTTGGGGCCAGGAAGTGACCTTTCAGGAAATACGTCTGCATGAACACAAGGACAGGGTTAAATATCACAGAATCCAGGAAGACGGCCCTTTTGCCTTTTGGCCGGCCAAACAGGTAACAGCAGGGCCATCCCTGTGGCTGCAGCTGTGGGGTGGCCTGGGCTGGCCAGGCCTCGCCGCTCCTTCCCATGAGGGGAGGAGCTGGCCTGGCCTGGCTGCAATCCCGGGGCTGCGGGAGCCTTGTGGGGGAGCAGTCCCAGGTGGACTGGGCCCCTTGCCACTCTCCCCACTGCTGGGGGAGAGTCGGCTGGGCCTGGCTGGGCCGGCAGGGGCCCCCTTTTTCCCCCCACCTCCGCTGCTGGAAGGGGTGGGGGGGGGAAAGGAGGTGGTGGCTCGGCTGTGCCGCGAGGCCGCTCCACTCGGGGATGCAGCAGCAGCCGGGCAGGAGCTGGTGGGGCTGTGTCCCGGGGGGGCTGTGTCCCGGGGGGGGCTGCGTGGTGGCCAGGGAGGGCGGGGCTGGCAAGTGTCTCTGGGCCCCGTGGCCGGCAGTTGGTGACCGGCGTGGCAGCTGGTGGTAGTGGGTGGGGCCTGAGCTTTGGTTCCCAGTCCTGGGCCCGAGAAAAGGATGAGGATTTCCACCCCCATCCTGCAACACCAGCGCAGCTTTGAAATGTTGTGGTTTTCATTCTACAACTGAGACCAAAGTTTCAGGTGAAGCACTGTGAATTTTCACATGAGAGCTGAGCAGAGAAATATGTAA
>WAAE01022726.1:17972-57458 GCA_013400495.1 Nicator chloris
AGAGAGAGAGAGAGAGAGAGAGAGAGCGAGAGAGAAAACCTGGACAAGAATTTAACCCCTTCCTTCCTCCTGTGGACACTGTGACTGGATACAGAGAGACAGCATAAATGGAAGAAGTGGCAAGAACTATTGAAGGAGGGATGGAGGAGTGGACAATTTAACTGGACTTTCTCTTGCAGGACCTTGGAGAACAGACTATTTCTTGGTAGTTTTGGGGAATGCTGATTCTAGTCTAAGTGTGGACTGAGAGAATCTTTGTTGGATGCAAGATAAGCATTTTGAAATGGTACCACAAACCAGCTCAGAGACCCATATGTAGCCAGGGAAAGGCTGCTATGGGTGGGATTGCACAGCCTGCAGATTTGGGCAGCTGCAGATTTTGTGACATTGAAGTCATGAGAGAAGTGGGTCTTTATGTGTCGAAAGAGAGGCTCCTCTACCAGAGTGATGCACGGATTTTGTTTGTGGGAAAGTGAATAGATTGTGGGGAGGAAGAGAAGTGTTTTGAAATTTCATTTTTTTTTCTTTCTTTTCTTCATTCTTTGGTGTGTGTGTGTGAATAAACTATTTTTGTAACTATTAAGTTTAGGCCCGCCTTGCTTTTATTCTCTCCTAATCATTATCTCACAGATGAGTAAAAACTCAAACGACTACACAGCTAACATACAAACAAATTTAAATCCATGGGATTGCCAAGGAAGAAACAGCTAAATAAGAGCTATTTGAATGTCAGGTAATCAATAAACACTAGAGAGTGCTTTGCAGAATGTTCAGGAAGATTTCCTGTCCATCTCAGGCAACTGATATCTTTTGTTTGTGTAAAATAACATATTTCTAAGGAAGGCTGTTCAGCATCAAGGCAGAATCAGGACTTAAGAAGTTAATTGAAACTGGATAATACCCTTGCTGAGCAGAGTCATAATTGCTTTATGTGAATATTTATTTATTCTGTGATTGAACTAGTATCATGATATATCATGCAGTGCTTTTATAAAGAGGTTGGGTGCAAAATGTTATGGTATATTAGACTTGTTGCTTAATATTTTGGTTGTTTTTTCAGAGCAATTCCATGTATGTGTTCCCTTACATTTTTTATTACTTCGTCTGAATTGTGTTTTAAAATATGGTACATGAAAAGATATACTTTTGATTAGAAAATGGTTAATCTGATACAATGAATTAATCTTCTATTTAGTACAGAATGCCTATGTCTATTTACTTTTTACTAAATCAGGATTTCTTTTCTTCATTTTTTCTGGAATGAAAACAAAATGTAATAGAAAAGCAATTAGTTTAATTCACTCTAACTTGTGAGCCGATAATGTTTTGCTTTGTTGCTTTTTTTTTTGTTAAGGTCTTGGACAATTATTGAATATTTTAAAAAGTAGGTTTTTATTCCTTGATATTTATGACTTGTAGTAAAAATTTCTCTTCTTTTTAGATTTTATATTTGGCTTCAGCTATTTGTTTTGTAGTTTTTCTTCTTAAATTCTCTGCACTTTCCTTGTCAGAAGCTGAGACTACAGCATCAAAAACAGCTATCTAAATATAGCAGAAATAATTTATTTACAGTTTTTCTATCAATTTCTATCATATGAACTATATATTTATTAACTATGAAATATATATAGAAATCAAAGTTGTTCCTAAATGAAAAAGACACAATGTAAAGACAAACCTTCCTGATCAATTCAGTCCTTTCTGCTTTTATTACATGTTCTAAAAGACTATTCAATTTGATTTAGATGCCTTGATGAGCAAGTTAAGATACAATTTAAGGAACTTTAGAAGAAAATTAAAGACACACTAGATTTAGGGACAGTATCAGCTGTAAGGAAAACATATATTGAACAAAAAACACATACAGAGAGGTCTCATGCAAACATCTTCCATGAAAGAGTAAAAAATACGGTTTTGGAAATATGTTTTAAGTAACATGAATTAAGTAACATAATATTTTGTGGTAATGTCAAAACCCCTGATATTAGAATTAGCTCTTCAAAGCTAAATTTTCCTAAATATATGATACCTCCAAAAATTTTATTTCATACTTTAGACCTCCACAATATGAATTATTATGAACTTATGGGACTAAAACCCCTATAAATGTGAAACAGCCAGGCCAAACTGAACCTGAGAACCACATCATTTGTTAGATTAGGGTTATGTTTAATCCATCTGTATATAACTAGAGAAAGTACTTCAAGTCTTCTAGTTTAGCTTGTGTTTTTACTTTTCTTCAGTAAATTGTCTCCACTGGAAACAAAGTGGAAATCTTGAAACATATAGAAAAATTGAATCTTCTGTTGTTTGAGACAATAGATGACACAATGTAAGCTAGATTTTAATAAATTTCAAGCATGATAATTGGAATCAGAGATTTTTTTATTTTACTAAAATTAAAACTTCTTTAAATATGAGTTATGTTGTATTTTAAAATATTATGTAAGCATACTACAAAGAACATTCTTGTAAGAGCTAAGTGACTTTTATTTTTTAACATTCCATTAGAAGTCATGCAAAATAACAAATGTCTTTCCAAAAATTAATCATTAGGAAAAACTGAAGAATCTATGACTTGTTATATGATAATCTGAGGAGGAAGACATGACAATGGTGACCAGAACAAAGTATTATGAGCTGCTTTTGCCTTCAAGATTCAGGCTGACTTTTTTTCTTATTGCTGTTGGTGTTTTTTGGTTTGTTTCTTTTTCCACTCACAACTAAGGTTTTAACTTAAAACACAAATCTGATTTTAAAATAAATTGAAAATATATTCTCTGTTTCTATTGAGAGGAAAGCAAAGTATCTTTGACAAAGGAAGAGCTGTCAAAACTGGCAATAAACACGAATGGTTAATTTTAAGAGACTGTAAACAATAAGAATTACAATTCATAGTTAAAGGATAGGGAGTAAACTACTTCACTGAAATGCAGTTTTGATATGAAATTAGTAAATGCAAACGTAAAATAGCTGCTAAAGGTGCATGTCAGAAAACATTCCCATAACCCAAACCTTCTTAGCTGGTAAAATTGATTCAATTGGTATAAGACATTGAGATAAGAACCAGCTTCTAAATTTGTTTTAGATATGAAGGCATTCTGCTGACTTCCATATTTAACTTTAAATGCTTCCTCTGTTCTTAGTGGAATCCACATCCCATTGTAAAATACCCAAGTGCCTTTCTTAGCCAGTGCATGTTTAAGAACTTTAGCATGCTATTCTAAAACAGTTTAGCATTCAGAGCAGGGAGCTGTCTCAACACTGCAAATAAGAAATATTGAGTATATGTTAATGATTGCCACTATCTGTATCCATTCAAAGTAATCCGCCCTTGAAGATGTGTGCCAATTCTGCTTCCTTGAAGTGTGAAGCAGACAAATCAGCCTGGTAGAAGGGCCTCAACAGGAGGGAACTATCTTGCCCAGACAGAGGCACTTCTGAGCATATGAAGAGGTGATACCGTAGGCATTTGAAAAAAATATGTTAAAAAATGCAGCTGCTTATGGTGTTTACAAGGCCTTTATAGTTAGCCAAGAGGATCACTGATTTGCAGGTATTTCAATTCCTGCTGTAACCATCTGAGTCTTTATGATCTAGCCGCAGGTTATTTTCAATGCTATTACTCAAAGCACCGCAGAATGAAACTTGGTTTCTCTGCAGGGTATTGTATTAGTCCATCTACTTTAGCAGGCAAAAGACTGACATCTATCAAGTAATTATTCTATCTAAAAGACACTATTTTCTCTGTCTCTTTCCTTCCCTCTCTGCACAGTTCTGTATGTTTGCAAGAAACAGAGACTGAGAAGGAGAGAAAATTTCCCAAGAATAGCAAGAGAACTCCTTTGAAATGCAACCAGAGATTGTAGAGAGGTCTTATTAGTGATATAGTCTTTTTCTTCAAACTTACTAAGTTTGGAAGTTTCTGTTTCAGAAAATAGTTTCAGCTCTTAAAGGGCAAAAAGAACTTGAACAAAGGATTTGGTTGGTTACAAGCCTTTCAATTCACCTTTTGCATACTCTATTAAATTCCATAGGAAGGTGAAATAAATAATATTCTGAATGTGACTTTCAGATTGTAAGACTGATAACAGGAATGGCAAGTCGTTCTGAGACTGTATCCCCAGGAGGCCACTTGCTTTCTTATTTCAGTTCCAATGTCCTTTTGTGCCTGATTAGGGCATCCATTTTTGCTGATCAGTGTAAACTAGCTATATACATTACTACCCTGAGGCAACATTTGAAATGCACATAAAACTGTAACCTTTGTCCGTTAGGTGGATGTCTTTCTATCGGAATGCATGGGCAAACAAAAATTGGACGATTTGTGTTGTTTGATTATACTGTAATTCATCTTTCATCTGTGAGCAGAAACCCCTCGTAAAACCTAGAGCAAAGAATATAATCACAAAGCAAAATGAAAAAAAAAACCAAACAAAAAACAGCTACTGTTGAAATAATTTTGTTGAAATCATAATGTTGAAACCAGCACTTCAAAAAATGTAAGGAATGGAGCTGAAGTTGCTCTTAAAATACTTCCTTTGTTTTGTTATTTAATTCTTATGCTTCTCTTTAAAAAATTCAGCCGCACATCCAATACCACCCCCTCCTTCTAACTTCATTCAAAGCTAGAATTGTTGAAATTCTAAAATTCACCATAAAATCCTGTCCAAGCTGTTAATTGCCAGCAAGGATCTGCACAGATATATTATGATCTGAGATGTGAGATTGTAAATGCATACTAAAGGCAAATATTCAGAAAAATTAAAACTCATTGGCTACCACATTTTCTTGTATCAGAAATCTCTTTATGGAGGATACAAAGAATAAAAGACCTGCTGCTTTATCTAATTCGAAGTAAAAATTCAAAGCATATGTATGTTAGTTGATAGAGTGCTCTAATGAACTGATTAGTAGTTATTTGAAACAAAGTAGCATTTAATGGAAACTAGGAATGTAAATTGTGCATTTAATGTAGCAGCTTACTCTCACTGGGGAACAAATATTCAAAGCTCAGAGGGGCATAAAACAACCTGTACATCTGCCTGGAATTCAGGACACCTGCACTCCCACTGGGGTCTCCTCACCCGCTCACTCAGCCTGATTTAAACCAGACCCCAGAACCCTTCAGAGCAGGTGAAGAGTTCATGGAGTTCCATGGTAGTTGTAACATCCCTGAGCATTGGCAACAGGGACCATTTCAGCACTATCTCAGTCACCTGCTTGAGGCTCTTCTTGAGGAAAGGGAGATCCTCAAAGGAAGTCACTGGGAACTGGAGCTGGGAGCAAGCAGCAGAAAGAGCAGAAGTATGATGATATTTTGGGGCCTTAAACATGTGAATAGGAGATAATCAAGACTTCTGCAAATCACAGCAGAAAGCAGAGGCCACCACTACGTATCTATCTGCCCCAGCTCTAGAAGCTCTGCAGCTCTGCTTTTGCTCCACCTGGTACGTGATGCTCAGCAAGCAAGTGAAGGAGGCTGAGATACACTTCCGTGGGTAGCGGTTGGAGAAGGCAGCTACATAACTACTGACCTTCTGCAGGTTGACCACCTGTACAGCTGCAATATCCAAGAGGGGAAAGTGACCCCAGCCAGACAAAAGGCTACTCCTCTGCCCTGCACCCTGTTGAGCTCCCCAGCTCTATGCCAGCTGGCAGAGATACCAGGATCATACAAATAAAGACAGCTCTGACAGCAATGTTCAGGATGTGTTTGATCAAGTTCATCTCTGTAAAGGACTGTGCAAATAAAAGGCAACAACAGAGCTGTAAGAGGAGGAAATCCAGTCTGGCCTTGCTCTACTTGGTCCAGACACAGGCAGGAGGAGAATGGTGATCCTTGCAAAGAAGAAAGGTATCTCTGGGGGGACTCTACACTGCCAGCCTTACTGATTCGCTCTGCTACAGAGTTAAGAGCAAGATTTCAACCTGGCCATGGATTTGCTTTCATCTATGAATGTCCTCTTTAAGTAGTCTCTGGAACACAGATACCAGAACTGTGAACACCTGTTGCTGTTGGCTGCACACTTCCCAGCACTGCCGGCACAAAGGAACCAGGAGCTGAGAAGTCAGGACTGTCTACAAAGAAGCAGAGAGCTCCCAGTTGCATATCTGTGGATGTGCAGGAATGCCAGGACTGGCGTGACAGTGTACAAAGAGTGACTGAAGAGGAAGCCAGCTCCCTAGTATATGCTGTAGGTATGCTCCTCTCTGTCTCTGTCCAAGTATACTGGAGATCAGTGGTGCAGAAACTTGAGCTGCGGAGGATGGTAAACGAGTGGCCTCATGAATTCCAACACAGGCCGTCTTGTATCTCTTCTATCACCCTTCTCTTGTGTGAAGGGGTGATGCAGAATGCTGTAACAATGGCTCAGGTCAGAGCATTCACCCACATGCACATGAAACAGGACTGCTCAAGCATGCCCTGGTAAAAGTCCTCTTGGAATTACTTTAAAATGCCCATTCTAGAAAGTCTTTTAGAAGTTGTTTCCTCAGGGTGCTGTTAGTTGGGTGGAAGATGTCTTAGTAAGTACCCAGTCTGTACTGTAACAGATCCCAGACGAATGCCAGGACCCAGAGCCTGCAGCCACGTCTCAGTCACTGACCCTGCATGTTGCCTGTAGAACTATGTCTTTAGTTTTTAGTGCACACTTTTAGTGTGCTGCGTTCCTTGATGAAGACCTGATGGAAGACTGAGGCAAAATAACTGTCCCACTGATGCTGGAAAAGCTCCAGCACTACCAGGGTCATGGCATCCTCATGCTTTCTGTAGAAGTAGGCAACTACTGCCCCACATCACCCCAGAGTCTATAAAGGAGAGGTGGAAACGGAAGTCACCAAAAGAAAATCTCCCAGATTCTCCAGCTCTGGGCACACTGCTATCCCAGGCAGGGAAAACCACAGTCTTAACAGTCTGGTTGGTATCAACAGGATTCCACAGTGCTTGCAGGGCTGGGATTTTTACTTCAGGTGACACATAAACTCAAACCAACCCGGAACAACCCTGAAGACTGAAGGAAACTGCTCTTCTACCACAGTAATAAGCACATGACTGTAACAAGCAGTAACAGCCAAGCCAAGTGACTGTGCAGCTGAATTATCATGGCACCAGCTGAGCATTCTTGCTGAATTCTATAGGACAGTCTGGCTTGAAGAAAAAGAAGACAAAAAAATGACAGACAGGGAAGGGGGGCAAGTAATGAGAGATGCCTTTACTCAATTTCCTGGGATGTTGGTCCTGAATACAAAGAAGTTCCCTTTGCCATATAAACATTCATTTCCCCCTAACAGGACCAGCAGATTCCCCCAGTCCTGAAAAATGCCCCTGTGCTACATCTTAACATAAGTTATGCTCTGTTTGATAAGTTAACAGACAGCAGAGGCTACTTTCACTGGAAGAAAAAAAAAAATACCTCATGATATGAATGCAAAAAACAATAACACCTGGAACTACATCTTTGGCAGGACCCATAACACAGGGGTAAAGGAACTAATGGCAGGAACATCAGGGAAATCAATGGTACTGCCTCAATTTCCTTGGCCCCATTACCTGCAGGGATGGATTTCATGTGAGAAGCATTCTAACGGTGTTTGGAAAGAGAAGCAGCTGACAACCGAGAGTATTTACGGTTCCTTTTCCTCCCCATGTTGGAGGGTACATTGTCCCTTTGTAGGGTGTGGGAATGGTGTCATGGACAGTGGGGCACTTTATTCTGGGAATCCAGAAAGATGCGCTCACCTTCCAAGAAATCGTGGTCCTGAGAAGAGAGGGATGGAAGGGATGGGTATGAGAGAGTCACACAGAAACAGGGGCACTGTCCAGGCACTGCTCGAGACTGAGCGATGTGTCCCAAACTCTCTCTCATGCAGGGAGCAGTGGGCTGGCACTCATCCGTGGTACCCTCAGAAGGTTGCATGGGAGCCCTTCTGAAGCCCAAAACCTCATACTCTGCGTGGGACCTACATGCAAAGCCTCTAAGAGCATCTCTGCCTGGACAAGGGCACAACGGGGAAGCAGGGGCTGATAGGAGAGGACGGGGACATCACAAAGGTAGAGTCAGGCAGAGCTGGCTTCTCCCACCCAGAGATGGAGCAGGAGAGGGACAACCCCAGCCAGCTAAGGATGTTATTAAAGAATGTAAGACAAGCTGTGAGGAGCCACCCATCTTCGCTTCTGCTGTCACTCCTCTAACTGCCCATGGAACTGCAGCCCTGGCTGCAGCCCAGAGGCTCCAGAGGAGAAAGTTCTTTGTGAAGGAATAGTGTGCCAGCTGCAGCTGGTCTATAAACTGCACAGATAAATTTGCCATAACAGACCTCAAGGCGACCAGCCTAGTTTGTTAGAGAATAGAAGTAAACAAGTCCCCAGATATGATAATGATAGGTTGGATTCAAACTCAAACAGGGAACCCCAGCCAATCCAATTCAGTCATGAATGCAGACGTATAATTGGCCAGTAACTTGGGTGGTGTTAAGACCTTGACCAATCAGGTGTGTAAGCAGAGGAAATTTGAAGCCCCTTTATAGGGGAGTGCATCAATAAACTTTGGCTGTTGTTGCATGAACTCAGTGTGTTTGGTCGTGTGTCTGTCTCCAAAACGGCGAGAGAATAACACCTGTATGCCACAGAGAAAAGCGGTTATACAAACAAGACATTTACATGATTCTCCTTGGAGACTGGACAGTTATTTGCAAGAGAAATGTGGATGGGAAATAAAATGCAGAACTACTGGAAAATCCAAGAGTAAGAATACTTAAAATGGGTGGAGTACTCATGAGGGGAATTATATATCTGTGCGCTTTTTCACTCCTGGAGCAAACATTTTATTATCAATGCTGGAAGTCTGAAATTGGGCTAGTTAAACCCTTTTCTCATTCAGTTTTATGTTCTTACAAGGTAAGAAGAGAGGAAAAATAAGGGTCCCAACAAATGAAGAAAATTATGCTAAGTATTGTTATCCCCTAAGGTGGGATATGTAGGTGGGAACAAGCACTGTGGTGACAAGCCTTAAAAGCGAGAATAAAAAGTTCAAAGTTTCCTCCTAAAAGAAGCACTAACTCACTGTGTGTGGCAAGAAAACAATATGCTTTTGACAGCAGCATGTTTGATGCATTGAAAAAGAACAAATTAGGATACAGAGGAGGATTTCAGAAAGTGTGCTATATCACACATGAGGGAATAATTTTTTCTAAGGGAATATGTAGACTTTGAACTTTAGACATGTCCTACTAATCATGCTTCTTCCAGTTAAGGATTCTAAACTGTGAAATCCAAGAGGTACTTATTGTGCTACACCTAGGAACACAATGTTTTTTACTCTGGATTCATAATCAATTAGGTCCCACTATGTTTGCATGTAATACTAGAATTATGAGTCATAATCCAGATGAGATCACACTGGCAGGCTTCTTTCTGATTAAGAGAATAGAAAATACCTAGAGGTACTTATTGAAAGATTAAAAAAATGTAAAATGATCATGATATACTTTGGCTTTCACATTCCTTGATTTGGGAGATTTCTTCATCAAGACTTTACTACACAATAGGAACCAGAAATAAGAGTGCCACTAAGAAAGAGTCAGAGAAAAAAATGTAAACAGCCTCTTATTCCATCACTAGACATCACTGAAGAGAGTCTGACACTCCTCTCTTTGCACTTTCCTTTCAGGTTCATTGTTGAGGCTCCCCCTTAGCCCCTGAGCTAAACAGTCCCAGCTCTCTCAGCCTTTCCTCACAGGATGTGCAGTGCAGCCCCTTCATCATCTTGATGGTCCTTTGTTGGAAGCTTTTCAGTATTGCCTACACCTCTTATGCTGGGGATCTCAGCACCAAAAACAGCTCACCAGTGCTGAGTAAAATGGAATCATTGCTTCCCTTGACCTGCTGGCATCTCATCTCTTAGTGCAGCTGAGGATGCTGTTTGTCTGCTGTCCAGCAAGGGCACATGGCTGTGTTCATTTTGGTGCCCACAAGGGCTCCCAGGTTCTTTGCTGCCAAGCTGCTTCCCAGCCTGTGCTGGTTGTACCTCCCTGGGTGCAGGACTTTGCACTTCAAATTACTGAACTTCATGAAGTTCCTGTCAGCCCTTTCTACAGCCTGTCCAGGTCCTTCTGGATGGCAGCACGACCCTCTGATGCATCAGTCACTTCTCATAGTGACTCCATTTGGACACCTCATCTCTTTTGCCTCTCTTTAACTGAAAGCTTACCCTGTTTTTATACAAGAAAATATACTTATTGCTAAAGAAATAATACAATCTGTTCAGTAAGAGTAGAAATTTCTTCACCAGCAGCTGAAACTTAAAACTGAGAAGTAAACTGGAATACTGTTGTCTGAATTTACGATAAGTTGAAAAATTATTTGAGATTAGATGTTCCTAACCTTTAACATTTTCTTTAATGCAGGAGCAATTTTCCTCTGGATTGACATCTCCCAGATCTCATTACATCTGGAGATTGTTTTCAGTGTCCTGAATATCCAGCAAATTAGTGTTGCTTGCCAGTCATTTATCAGACTCTACAATATTCAGTGCTGTTGTGTCAGCACTCTGTCAGCAGAATAAGATAAAGCTCAAGATGGCTAATGTCAGCCAGCTCTGAAGTATATAGTGGGAATAACCTCAAGACAAAAAGGCCATGACATGAACGTCTTCAGGGAAAACATGAATAAGTATTCAGCTTATCTTCCCAACAACAACAACAACAACAACAAGTCAAATGTGCATAAGAGAAGCCAGTAAGACACTTAAGTCTCATTTAGTCAAGTGTATGTTGTTCAGCTCTTTTTATTTATATTGTTAGTCCTATTCAATCTTAACTGTACAGTTCCATTTATAGTTCTAAGAAGAGAATAATGAATGATAGAAAGTGGATATATACTATTTCTTCATTAGATATATACTATTACTTCACTTGATCATAACATCAATTCATTCTCCTCTGTAGATAAATAATATAATTCAGTACTTGCCAAGTTCCCTTCATGTCTGCAATTCTTAACTAGGCTAGGGTAGTAGAGAGGTTACATATTAGATTACCTTTTATTCTATACACAGTCTTGTATACCATTCTCTTTATGATTAATCCCTCTGCAAGGTTTTTAGCAATTGGTCATATAAAAAAAATACAATCAATTCAACTTTATAAGGCTTAAAGGTGGAAACAAAGAGAAGACCCAGTGATTTTTCATCAGCCAGTCTCCCACTGGTTTGATTACTTGAGAGTGGCCACCTCAGTTTTTCATAAACTCAGTATATAGAACTGAAAGAATAAGACACACAGTGTTCCAGTGGGAACTTAATAGCAGGAAATAAATAAAAGCTTTTAATTTTTTTTAACAATCTCTGTAACTTTTCTCTGTCATTTGTACAAAGCTGGTTTTACCAAACTATGCACAAAAGCTCAAATTATTAATTCGATGACACATATTTCTTTCGAGGAAAATATACTTTAAAGGACTATCTTGTATTGCTGTTATCTGGTGTTCTTTTCAGTCCTTGACAGAGGATTATGAAAGGATAAAGAGGGCTGCTAAACAGATGATAATTCCTTAGCCAAAAATTGATAACTGAAAGTGACTTGTCACTTTCCATGGCGTCAGATAGTTCTTGGTTTATCAGCCTATAGCTCAGCAAATTATTCCTGTGGTTGCAGGATGAAGGAGTCCATCTCTACATATATGTGAGGTCAGTTGATGCAATGTCCAAATGCTAAAACATGTGAGAATGTATTGGTTGCCTTCCTTACACGTTTAGTCCTGGGCCATGAAATCCATTCCTGTGATAGGTGTCAAATTAATTTAGAATGTCGCGTGGTACTACAGGGAATGTTTTTCTAGCTCTAATGAAGTGAGGTTATGTAAAACTTTGAAGATTTTTGCCAATATTTTTGTCTTTTTTATAGGATAATAAAAGACATAGGAATTCTAGTTTGAAGATTCAATTAATAGACGAGATATCTTACTGTGAAGCTGATTAAATTATAACACTGTAGGCTTCACAGACTATATATGTGATAGTCTAAAGTAATAGTTAGGAGTCCTGTGGAGAGAATTTATTTGGAGGCCAGAGATAGAGAAGACGGAAGGATCGAGGAAGAACATTTGTTCACGTTTCAGAAAATTGATTGGGAAACCTGGCAGAAGAGAAAGGATGAATTGTTGGCAAATTAACTAAAGGAAGGAGAGATGGGTATTGACAAGGAAGGAGAGGGTAGAGCAAAAGAGAGGACGACTTTTGAGTTGTTGGATCCCAGAGTAACCGATAATGACTTGGTCAAATAATAGTGTCATGACCTAAAGAGTTATCAGGCCAGTAGCTCCACAGAATTCCATAATACACGAAGACTTTGTATATTTCTGTACTTTATAACAGATTACCACAAATACCACCAAAAATAATTCTAGCATGTAAACTACCGTAAAAATCACCCATAGCAGGTATATCCACGACTAATAAAGTGCATATATTTATATATAACGCTAATATAAATTACTATCAACGATCAAATACAGCACCAATCAGTAGTAGAGCAGCAGTAAATACAGCAACATCTAATATAACAGAAGTAGCCAGCTTGGAATATACTACTAGCAGCAGTAACATACAGTAGTGTACAACTAGATGTAGTAGTATACAACTAGGTATATACTACGCATATACTACTGCAGATATACAAACATATCATTGGTGAATAAGATTATCAATAGTATGATACCAAATATATTTATGATAAATTACTTCTATGGATAAATACACATACATACAGAAATATATAAAAATATAAAGTGAATTATACAGATCTCAGAAGAGGCCAAACCATAACTTGGGGTGATGATCTGTTCCTAGAGGGAAGATCTAACTATGCCAGAGGTGGAAACACAAACCTACAAAGATGAGGGGGACCAATAAGGTAATAGGTAGAGTCCCGCCTCAAAAACTGTTGTGTCAAGGAGTTTTGTTGCAGCCAGGCATCCCTGGAGTGAGTCCATGATCTCTTAGAAAGTTTGTGTGTGATTTAATCTGCTTAAAAAGAGTACAGGCAACATGAGAAGATCTCAGAGGGACAGGCTTCATTTTTGATAAAAATTAAGTCCCTTCTTTTATCTTAGACATAACAGGTCATAGGGTACCACATCTTTTAACCACCAATAGTTACCTGTTAATTTTGGCTTTTCGTCTGTATCAGCCAATGATGGTGATGTTTTCTGTTCTGTCAAATAAATTTTATTTTTCCAGACTTTATTACTCTTTCATATGTTGCTGTACTTTTGGTGTTACCCTTTTTCAATTTGCTATTAGTATTTCTTGGTTTTGCACTTAGTCTTGGTGGCTCAGGATATCTCCACTTTCTAGGTATGGCAGCTGGACTTTGGAGAGGCCAGTTGCACTTTTCAAGGATGCTTTTGATTCTAAACCCTAATTTCCAGGCTCACAGCTCCCAGGCTGGGGAAATTTCTCTGTTGGTATTTTTCAGTAGACATTTTCTTCTATTCACTAATCTTCCTCTTCTAAGAAAGAACATTTCAGATGGCAGTGGGGCCAGGAGAATTGGGCAGGTTTTTTGTGTTCACAAGCAGTGCCTCCTTGTCCTTGCTAATGCCCTGCCATTCTTCCTTATCCTGGTTCTTTACACAGCATGGAAACAGAATTTGGGTGTCTGTTCCAGCTGCAAGCTTCTAGAGCCATTTGTAAATAAAAGAAGCAGCATAGGGAGGAGGCATAAGAGAAAAGAAGGATCATTTTTAAGCTCACTGGCCCTTTACTATTCTGCATCTCTTTTTACTCCCTGTGATGCAATGTCAAGGGAGACACTAGAAAAAGCAGGAGGAGAAGTCAACAGTGAGTGAAATCACAGGCTTTGTCTCTCCCACCTTTGGGGAATTAATAAGACAGGAAAGAAGTAAAAAACAATCCAGAGTCCCAACTTTGTCAGCCTTGCCACAGGCCAGTGAAATTTAATGTGATTTAGTCAGAAGTTCATTAAAATGTGAAAGCAATTTGGTTAGGATGAAAATCTGAAAAGGAAATAATATGAAGACAAGACAGACCAGACAGGCATAATAATAAGTTATACACAGTTTAGCTCCAAAAACATTTATAAGATAAACCATAAAAAAAGCAGGCTTTCCATAAATATACACTTCCAAGGAGAAAAGCAAAACCCTGTTTGATTCAGGCATGACTGTACTTTTCTGTATTTTTTCATAGGGACAATCATAGACCAGAATTTTTAAAGTAGAGATGTTTGTCTTCTTAATACAATATCAGTGTCAATTATGCCTGTACAAGGTAATAAAAATTCAGATTTCACATTGAATTTGTGTTATGTGGCAGACATCACCCCATTGAGGACTTGCAAAATGGCCTGTGAAAATTAAAAGTGGAATTTTAAAACATCCTTTTTTATCCTGGTATTTGTACCATGTTTCTTATGGTTTCTGTGTAGAAGGAAAAAAATTAAGAAATGTGTGAAGAGTCTTGAATATCAAATACAATGGAGACATTTTAATTTAGATCACAAATAGAAAAAGTTAAATTTGATTATTGAATTGTTTGTTTTTAATAATTCATCAAGTTCTAATTCAGAGCCAGCTGGATTTTTCTATACAAATGAAGATAAAATAGTGAACAGTTATTTGTAATTTAAAGACTTTTTTAGAAGTTTGATACTATTTCTTACTGTCTCTTTATTTTGTTCTCTGTCTCTTCAAATTATTTTCATTAGCAGACACCATGCATTTTTTGCCTCTGGCCGTAAGCACAGAAATTAGTGCCAATGTATTATTTAGAGAGGTTGATAAAGTATTCCGAAGTGGGTAGAAAAAGGTACAAAGTCCTATCTTTTGCCTTCAGCAAGACAGGCATGAACGCTGAGCATGAATCAAATAAAATGAGATGAAACTTTATCCATTCTGATTCCTTGGTCACAATTAAAAAACCCAAACCAACAAAACCCCATTCCTCTCCTAACAAGATGAGGAGTATTTTATTTAAAAAGCAGACTGTAAGCTGGAGATGAGGCTGTCCTACCTTTTAAGCATATTAACAAGTTTTCAAATATTTGTATTCCCTCTGACCTCTGAATAAACGAAGGGAACAAGCTGGCCAGCTGGTCTGCACTACATTTCAGAGTGTTAATACAAAGGAACTAAGGTGCACTTGATGGGTAAAAATGATGAATAACAATAGAACACATCTGGCAAATGTGATACAAAGGTTAAAGTCAAGTTCACCACAGAAGCAGTTGCATTTTGATGGAGTCAAATAATCACATCTTTCTCTTTTTCTGTGATGTATACATAGCATCCAAGACAGATTACAAAAAAAATATTACGATTTTAAGGTCAAGTACTCAAGAGCAAGGCAATTTCCTGAGAAAGAATCCCCATAAACCTTAAAAATGCCCCTTGTGCAAATGTTTTATGACAGAGTTTGTAATTAGAAATTATATTTTTAATAGGAAGCTTTTGGCATTGGGGCATGAATCAGCTAATATAAGGAGAGAGTCTTCCTTTGTGCTACAAAAGCATGCAGAGGTGTATAAGCCACCAGCTCTATTCCAGCTTTCAGAGAGAGGAACGCTTTCACAGTGTCTAGAGCCTCCTTCTCTTTTGGCCATTTCCCCTTTCCCTTTCCCTCTGTTTTTGTTTGTTTTTGTTTATTTGTTTTTGAGAAGAAAGAGAAAAGGTGTGTTTCCTGTCTGTTTCTGCCTGTTATCTTTATCTTTAATCACTTTTGCTCCTTTTATTTTATTTTTTTTTTTTTTGCCAGGACTTCCTGTCTGTTTTCACTCCCCGCTTTTCTATTTGTATTTACATTCACAGTGCTTTTAACCCATCTTTCCTTTTTGCTGGTGTCAGCCTCTGTTTCACCCACATAATCCTTTTTTCTCTGTGTCTTTACCTTCATTGCTGTACTATGTTTTGCCCAGTTTATGTGGTTGCCTTGGGGTAAAATTGTTGCTGTATTGTAGAGTTCCTGCCTGGCTGGAAACCAAAAAAATGTGATACATGTGTATCTACAGTTTATGTCCATGAAGGTGATAACAGTGTGAAGAAGTGTCACTGTGCAGCAGGGTCACTTATCTCAATGCAGGAAGAAAGCTCTCTTTGCATTAAGATACATCAGGTTGCCCAATATGAATTGCTTCAAACGTGCCACAGTGTGGGAAGGGAAGTCAGGTCGGGACTGCGGTCTCTCTTCTTTTTCCACAGTGCTTCCATTCTTGGTAAAGAAATATCTTGTAACATCACTGCTGTCTGTGGTGAAACTTCCCTTCAGGTAGACAGATAATTTTTAAGAGAACACTAGTAGCTCCTGAGATATTATCCCATGGTGATTTCTGATTTGCTTTCGCACCTCATTATGTATCTTCATTTATCCTGGGTATCCAGTTTAATTCTTAGTGCTTTTGCTTTTAGTTCTCTGAAAAAGTTGTTTGCCAGGTGAATTCAGTGGTTTCCTAATACTTTTTTTCAAAAGACAGCTTACAGGAGTCACTGTACTGAAAAATTCCCATGAGATTTTTAAATTTCTGCTGCAGTGAAAACTGCTGAAAATACTGGCTAGTTCTCCATTGTAAGGTTGCTGTGTCAAGTTTGCCCTTACTGGCAGTTACAAAAAGAGATACTTTCATTTTAGTGTTTGCTTCTCAGATATAAACTTCTAAACAATATGCAAAAATTTAGGGAAGGACAGAGTGTTATTTTCTGATTGCACATAATGAATTCACTTTGCTGCTCTTTGCTTCGAAAACTCTATAACCTATATGTATGTGTTCACAACATTTTTGCACCCACGTAATTTTCCAAGAGTCTTCAGTGACACTGTAGAAATCTAATTTTCACCTTACTGACTGTTCCTATCTTATTGCAGGCTCCTCTAAAAAGGCAAGTCTCTTTAAGCTACCAGTTCAATTTTGTGACTGTTGCGCAACATGTTTATTAGACATCTCTGCATCATACCATTCTTAGATGACTGCTCTGGACATAAAGTTTATCTTCCTAAGAAGCTCTTTTAAGTCTCCCTTGCCTGTCCTAGAAAAGTCAACGTTTTGCTGGATCCCCCTGTACTCTTTTGCTGTATTAGCTTGTTGGGTTAACATGTTGTTATAGGAAATAACACTTGTGGCTTAGCTTCATCCAAGAACTTAAGCTTTTTTTTTTCTCCTAATGATCTGTGTTTATTTATGTTTGTTTATTTATTTATTTATGTCTGCTTAGAGACCTCTATTTTTTTTCCTTCGCAATTAAAGTTCAGTGGACTTTACTGCCTTCTATACAATTAAATAATGATTGTGTTTTCTGTGACTTACCTTGGACATTACCTGCAGAAACTACTTCTCAAAAGACATCTTGAAAATCTGAAAATACAAACTTTGTTTTTCTGTTTCATTGTCTAGAACTCGACTGATTAATGAAATCTAGAAAAATACTTGGCATGGAAGATGTGTTCCAGAATTTTCTACTCACCAATGGTAGAAACACTTTTTTCTCTCCACACATTTATTTAGCAATAGTTTAGCATAGTAGAAGCCAAAGCTTTGTTCTTTTTCCTTAGTTGCTTTCTTTTTTTCTTTCACTAGAGTGACTGACTAACTTAAAAGACTTCTTCTTTTTGTGCTTGCTCTCTAATTCCCAGAGAAGCAAACCTATCCAAGTTTTATTTTATGCCCCTTCCTCAGGTAAAAAGAATTTTCACTGGGGCAGAAAATTGGGCCCCTTTACCTCTATTCTATACTTTATTGACAGCTTTGCTTCTTCTGAGAGCAATTACTCTTTAAACTTTTCCACAGTTGTAGAATCCATTCTTCCAGTGAGAACAATCTCTTGCAAAAACATGTGGACATGACATGTTTTGAATCCAGTAATTGGTGCTTTTTCCTCTGTTGCCTTAGAAAGGCTGACCTGAAACAGAGACTGGACAGAGCTGGAGAATAAAGTAGATATTTACTGAGAGGACAAGTGTCCGACTAGGGCTACAGCCCAGACAGACCCAAAATGGCCACACAATGGCCCCCTGGTCACGAGGTTTTACATTTTTATAAGTTTTGGTCCATTTGCATATTAGGGTTTAATTGTCCAATTACAGCTTCAGGTTGTGAGGTCTCATCCTTCTCGTTCCTCCTTTCAGTCCACCGTTGTTTATGCTTTTGGGCCTGAAAGTTGTCCTTGGTCTCCAAGGGAAAAAGATTTGTTTTGTCTACCTACTCTGTGAAGAGAGCTTACTAGCACTTAATATGAGACATAAAACTACACACTTAGGCAGTACAAAATCTGAAAATATGACAGCTAAAACTTAAGGCACCACCTCAGTGCTGTTATAAATTGAATATGTGTTCTTCCTCGAGCACTTGACATAGGATCCCTTCAGAAAGACAAGCCTCTGAGCTTTGAGTTTCATCTATTTCTTTCCTACCGCCCGTTTTTTGTTTTGTTTTGGTTGGTTGGGTTTTTTTGGTGCTAACTCACCACTACAAACATACTGTATTTATTTATGCCTTGCTTGAAACTTGCTAGAATTTTTGTTCTGCTTCACCACTGCTTGCAGGGTTTTTGAAGAATTTTTTGGAACTAACAGCATTCCTGTTATCTGATTTGTCCATGCTCTGCATGCTCTGCTGGGGTTTGCAAAATGACACATTTCACTTTAGTCCTTTCATCTTTCTCCAAATACTGTATTGTAGCAGTGTTTTGTGGGGTATTGTACTGTTGGCCGTTCATGTGCAGATCCATTTACTGCCCTTTTGTGAATTCTCTTTCTGAGCACTGCACTGTGATTTTTGCCTCTCATATATATTCTTGTACTATTTGAATTCTCCAGAGTTGTGCTTACTAAATGATAGCCTGGAAGAGGTGAGGTATTTGAATGGTCTATTCTGGGCAGTTTGCCAAATTTAATTCTGTATCTTCTAGCAGCCACATTTGGGCTATCGGGTTCATGTTTTTTATCTGGGACTTGGTTCTGTAAAATTGTCACACTGATTCTTTGGCCTCAGATGATTCACAGTGTTCTGTGTCCTGTGGAGTGTTTCCTTCTTCATCAGACTGCAGTGTTTCCTAAGTGGCGTTCAAACTGTCTCCATTTGTGCCTATATTTCTGAGACTCAAAGGGATTAGCAATTTCCCCATGACTGCAGTCATGATCTGTTTTCTTTCCCCAATTTATCGTCTTTTTAATCCAAGCAACATTCAGTGAACATGAAGCCTAAAAAGCAAGAGAGAATTCCTCCCATTGGAAATGTGTTCTGTCTTTGTGCAGGGTCAAACACCACACTGCATCTGTTTGTCTTCTGGCTTTAATAAAGGTAAATATTCTTCATTGTATTCTTTCTGCTTTTTGGCCTAATGTCTAGGGATAAGTTGGCTGTGGTAGATGAATCCGTGCCAATTTCCTGGAAAGCTGGAAGAAAATAGTCACAATAATTTCTGGGGATCCTTGCAATTTTATGGAATATGAAAGTAAGTAGTAGATGAAACAACAGTTTCTATACTTGGAGTAGATACTTCCCTACCTGTAATGGTTATAAAATAATTTATGAACAGTTTATGTAAATGCATTTTTCAGAAATTGTTCAGATGTTGACATTTTCACCACATATGACTTTCAAATAATGTTGACTTGCACATATATTGTTGCAATTCATGTAAACAGCAAAATGCCCTTTCCTGCACTTGTTTTGTCTATGCTACTGCCAGTCTCACCATATTTTAACCTATTGCATAAAACTCTGCATTTGATCTATGTGATGGGTTGCTGGATGCCAGGTACACACTAGAGCTGCTATAGCACTGGAAGTGGATAGGAGAGAAAATATAATGAAAGGCTCATGACTTAAGATAGGACTAGGGAGAATCTTGTCCTGCTTATCATCATGGTCAAAACATACTTGGCTTTGGGAAATTAACTGAAGTTATTATCAAACAGAATCAGAGCAGGATAATAAGAAGTAAAAGAAATCTTAAGAACACCTTCCCCCTCCCTCCTTCCCAGACTCTACCTCTGCCCTGTCAGAGGTGCAGGGAGATGGGAATAGGGCTTATGGTCAGTTCATCACACATTGTTTCTGCTGCTACTCACAGAGAGGAGTCCTCCTTTTCACTGCTCCAATGTGGAGTCCTTCCCACAGGAGACAGTTCTCTATGAGCTTCTCCAGTGTGGGTCCTTCACATGGGCTACACTTCTTCATTTACTGCTCAGCGTAGCTCCCTTTCCACAGCGTGCAGTCCTTTAGGAACAGCCTGCTCCAGCTTAGGACCCCACAGGGTCACAAATCCTAGCACAAGGCCTGCTCCAGTGTGGGCTCCTCTCTCCATGGGTCTGCAGGTCCCTGCCAGGAGCCTGTTCCAGCATGGGCTTTCCATGGATCCAGAGCCCTCTTTTCAGATGTCCAGCTGCTCTGGTGTGGGACTCCTCCATGGGTTGCAGTGGGATCTCTGCATTCCCCATTGACCTCCATGGGCTGCAGGGGCACAGCTGCCTCACCATGGTCTGCACCATGGGCTGCAGAGGAATCTCAGCTCTGGCACCTGGAGCACCCTTGCGCCTCCTTTCCCCTGACCTTGGTGTCTGTAGAGTTGTTCCTTCATATATTCTCTCTCCTTGGAGAAATACTATATCTGCACTAAAGCTTTTTTTCCTTTAGCACAGAGGCTCTACTACCTTGTCTGATGGGTAGGCTCAGCCTTGGGCAGTAGCAGGTCCACTTTGGAGGTGGCTGTCACTGTCTCTGCTGAACATGGGGGGAGGTTCTACCAGCTTCTTAGAAAAGCTACCCCTGTAACCCACCCCCTGATACCAAATCCTGGTCACATAAACCCAGTAAAACAGAAAAAATTACTGAAAATTCTATCTATATATGGCATATATATATATATGCCACTATATTTTACTAGAGTTCATGCTGGCACAAATCAAATTCACCCATTACTATACAGTCAGAAGTTATACAATAACATTCATGCAAATCCTTGTAAAATTTGCCTTAAAGAGAACAGAAAATAGTGGGAAATTAATTTTTAAAGTGCAAATTTTGGACTAATGAGCCTGATGAAAATGCAGGCTAAGAACTATTGTAAAAACCTGAAGCATAACAGATCCATAGCAGATTCTATTGCTGGAATAAGTAGTATGAATTTTCTCCCCTCTGACTGACCTAATAGTGGGTTATTAGGAAATAAGTTTTGTAACGAGAGTTGTAAGACAAATAAAAGAAAAAAAAGAAAGAAAAATTAAATAGTTAATAGATTAACTACAGTAGAAAATGTGTTTTCTCCTTTTTCCTCTCAATCCTTTGATTAATGATACAAAGGAAAAAACATATTTTTATGAACTAGAACTTCTATTGGACAGTGTTCCATACTGGCAAGTCTAAACTATTCTGGTTACTTACATTATGATATTTTTAATAATGAGAATGGTGAGGTTATTTTCCTCATCAAACTTGCTTATCTGTGCTGATGGATCTTAAAACCATGGTGCACAAGATTCTTCTTTATTATACATGGTACATTATTTTTAATAAGAAACACCAAACTTATACACACATGGGTGCTACTTTTAGTATTCTTGAAGTGGAAAATCTATTGTATGTGGACTTGCTACTCCTGATTATGACAAATAATACTACTTGGTTGTCTCTAATAATGCATTAATCGACACTTTCATCACGCACATATTCCTCAGTGCTCAGGAACTTTTATGTTAGGACAATACCTGTAAGGGACAGAACAAAAAGTAATACTGAAAATTTTAAATAATGTAATTATGTAAGTAAATGTCTTGACATTATCTGGAGTCTGGTCTATAGCACTTCATTTCAGAACAGATATTATAGATGTTAATCTAGATCTAACTAGATTCTAGATTCTAGTGTGGTGAAACTAAGGTCAGATAAAATCATGGGGGTAGTGGAGAAATATTAACTTTAAAAAAGTGAAAAAGGGGATTCAAACCCCTAAAGGACAGAAAACCAGGCAAAAATAATGGCTATAAGAGAGCTCAGAAACTATATCCTTCTTTCCGTCTTATAAGAGTATGATAATCATAAATGCAACTGAAAGGAAGCAATTTCAAAAAGAAAGAATGAATACGGTTTTCTAGCTATGCTATTACTTAATACTATTCAATTCTGCAAGCAATGATTTAGAACTAAATTGACCTAAAAAGGCAGATTTTGGGTGGAATAAACTCCCACAGTTAGGGAAGCAAATCAATTTTCTCTTCTTCATGTAGGGGGTAGAACTGTCACTATTTGGATATTCTAGCAAACTAACTTTGTACAGGGTTTCATACCTTCAGCAAAGGGACCCAGGGTCATTATCTGGCACAGGATATGGCTCTAGGTGAGCTGTGTGTGTAATTCAGAATGGAAATGTTTGTATTCAAACATTATCACTCCAGGAAATGGAAAATCACTGGGGTTTTATCCTCACTTTTGAAATTCTTGTCACTGTTGCAAAGCTGTCTTGAGGAACATTTTCACACAGCTGTACCTTCAAAACTCTATGTCCCAGACAGGTAGGGGAAATAAATAAATCACGTAACACATTCCTTCTTTTTTTCTTCCTGTTAAACATGGCACTCTCCACTGAGAAAAGTCTGTTAGCATTTCAGCTCAGAGTCTGCAGTTCGTGCACCTGATTCTTAAGAGAACTATGTCTTTCATGACAACAAATGTGACTTTTCTGCATAGAAGAAAGAAAATAGATTATTCCCTATGACTGCCTTCAGAATTATTGGCATAAACACAGTAGTGTGACCTTCATACTTTGACTTCAAAGTTTCAACTTTTCCATGTAATTTTTTTTAACACGTTGGCCTTTCTACAATCTGCTGAATTTCTTTCCTTCTCTGTTTCACTCCTTGCCTTCTATTTCCTCCTCCTTGTTTACCCACAGCCCACTCTGTTGTAAGGCTTAACATACTCTCTAGCTCTTAAAGGTATTCTGTCTATGAATCTTTCTATAGCTCTTGTGTTTATTTGGGAATAGGAGTTCTACAGGTGAGGTGATATTTCACCAGTGACATATTTTTCAAATTATCATTATTAAATTTCTGTGTCTTTAACAGAGAAGACATAAACATGTAAGTGAAATATTTCCTTTCCCCTAAAATCGTATTTTAACACATCACAGACCATTGCTAGTAAATTTTGAAGTGTAGCAGTATGAAAAAACCTATTTATTATCAGTATTATATTTGAAAGCATTCACCAAAAATCATTAACACCAGTAAGTCTTGCTATTTTCATACAACAGTAAACTTGGTTGAATTATTCTGTGACTTTGTTTATACAACTATTTTGAGTTCTGTAATGTATTTTGCAGCTGTGTAAATAATGATCATAAATACAGGTCCGTTAATTTTTCATTCAGCCTGGACTAATTTTTCTGTTTGCATGAGCAACATTGTTGCATGAGAACACAGAAGCTCCCTTCTGTTCATACAGTTGTTAAAACCAGAAAAGATACCTTTCCTGGTTCACCCTGTAATCATATAAACACCCTATGACAAATAATTCCATTCAGTCATTTGAAAAATCTACACTAAAATATTAGTTGTCATATGTTATCAAGCATAAGAAAAAAACTTCCCTTAAGTTGTCTTAAGGTGATAGTGCTTCTACAGTAAGGGAAGAAAAATCCATTACTGTATATTAAAGCTTTTATTTCTTTCCTCTCTTCAGTAAAATTCTTTTTAGCACTATGTGAAATAATTGCAGTTGCAATTTTTATCATCAAATTGTTCTGAAGTAGACTGAAGGTGAAATGGCTTAAATATAATACTTTGTACTATGATAATGGCTATTCTAGAGACCTGACAGTTGTGTAACACATGAATAATTTGACAGTTTCATGTCTAGTGACTCCAGATGGTATATTTGTTCTTTGGTGGTATGCTGGGTGTAAATCAGCACAATCAGGATCAATATACATCCAAGAATATTCTATTTCTTTTTTTTCCTGGTCATAGTTACTTCGCCTAGTTATTAGATCCTTTTCACAACATAATTCTGAATGGGCACGATGAGAATTTGTCAGTATTTTTTTTCTTCCACTATTCTTTAGCTAACAGCAAACTCTATCTTTATTTTCTGGCTCCTATAAACTTGCTTCCGCATAGCTGGTATTCTTAGCTCTTGGATTTCAGCACATTCCTTCGGAAACACACATGTACTTGCATATGAGTGTCAAAGAGTAATATCTGTAATGCTGTAAGGAATTCTACAAAGGAATATGATCTACATTAAAGTAACTCTGTCAATATCAGTTCCATAATGCTCCATCAATATGAATAAGCAAACCAAGCAATAAAATTTCTGTTCACTGATAGTGGAGGTTCTAATCTGCACTCAGATTTCTAAGTGAACCTATTTCCTTTATGCTTCTGAACGTGCTTATACAACTATCAACCACTAAAATTGTTTCCCTAATGTGGGAAAATATAGACCCATGGTTGACACAAGACTTATTTTACTGGACCGTATATATTGCCTTACCTAGGAATTAAAAATCAAAAAGTGCCCTTTTTTATGATTTATCTTGAGACAGCATTCAGTACAGATATCATTGTATTTTTTCAATAATTTTTCTACAGCAGAGTAGTTTTCCAGTTATGGTCTTTTCTTTCTTCACTATCCTGTAGTAAAGGTCACTTTGATTCTGACAAAAATAATGGTGCTCCAGACTCAAAATAAACCTTGAAGTGTTTGTGGTTTTGGTGTAGAGCAAACTCTAGAACAACCTGTTACTATCAAAGTTGCTTCTAAGGAGAGTTATTGTCACTGAAAGAGGTTAAATATTCAAAAGCAAATTTTCTTCATAAACAAGTTTCTAGGCTGACCTTAGAACTGGAAAATCATGGGCATTTATTTTAGCTGACCAGTATTTTTGTGCACTGATTTTAAGGCAGATAAGAAATGCATTGAGGTAGACAGATAAGTTAGAAAATTTTAAACTGTGTGAGCTGATCAGATGATTCATTCTGTGGTAATGCCACTTTTTGACTTCCTAAGAAATTTCCACAGTGCTGTTCAGAGGCAATATGTATGGGCTGGTCTAAACACCTGCAAGAGATTTACACAACTTTTACTGTCTTTCTTGACACAAACCAGAAAATAAATGCTTTTTCAAGCTCTGAGAACAGACGAAGCTACAGGTGTAATCCATTATAGTCATTGCTCTTTTAATAAGAATAGTATAGGAGTGCAGGAAATACTGTGAATTACTGTGGAGCAACTGCCATCCTGTTTCCATGTGTCTCTGTAGTCCTAGGTACAGCTGCTCTGGTCTGGAAAAATGGGATGGCTTCAGACTCTCATTACCCTATAAGCAAGAGAGCAGGCTTCAGTACATACAGCAAGTAGCTGGTTTTTAAAGATTAATGTTATTTCAAGAGCAACGTTATTGAACTTCAATATCTGAGCATGTATTTGCTTTCAACCTAGATAGTGGCTTTTGGTATAGATTTTCTTAATCAGTTAAATAACAGGTTAGTTAATCAATACTGTACTAAGGAATCTCAGATGTAATGTCACTGAAAAAACAGTGATCTAAGTTCTCAACCTCTCATTTCTTCTGAAACAGCTTCCTAGATGCTGACTGTTGCTTTGATTTGCCATGCCAGCATCTTCCTCTTAGGAACAGAGACACTAATAAAGAGAGGAAAGTAAGTTTATCTGTAAGGAATAAACAGCAAATATGTTAGTTTAATCTTGGAAAGTACAGAATCACATATGCTGCATATAGAAATGGAAAATTTCTGTATTGAAAGGTAACCTAAATATTTACCATATAAAAATTCAAATAATGATGTCAAATCACATGTCAAAAGACGCAGCATTACAAAATATTTGCCATGCATACATATATTGCCATAGATATTTTAAACAAGCAAGAAAAATGTGAACTAATATCCTTTTAGTTTAGCAAAGTCAAAATATTGATCAGTCGTAAGTTGTCACATTATAGCCTTATTTTCACCATGGCAGCTGCTTGGGATCACCTGCTGCAGCATGCAGGCCAACAGTGATTCACTGATCCAGGTCTGAGCTGTGGACCCAAGAGTGCTTCCCAGTTCCAGGTCCCTTTGCTCTACTGATCTGATACTCTGAGTGCTCAGTGTAGCCAGAGGAGGGTGTGCTCCACAGGGGTCTCCAGGCTTGGCAAATTTTCCCGGTCTGCACACATAGTCCAGAGGGCTACTGGATAAATGTAAATAAATCCATCACTAAAGACACTCCTCCTAGCCCTTAATGTTTAAAAGACTAAGTCCACTTTAATGAATTATTGTTAATTCTGTCTTCCTGTTTTTTGTTTTCCCAGAGCAAACCTTCATGGTAACATAGTGTTTGGCAAGGAACAAACTTAGCTGTCATAAACCTCTTTTTATGGACACCCAGTGCCGACGAGCAGATTAAATTAAACTTAAGTGTATTCATCCTCGAATTTCTCAGGTAGAAGTTACCTCAGTTTAAAGAATAGTTTACAATACTTAATACAAGGCAAATCTCTTTTTGTCTGAGTCCATGCCTATGTCTGTATTTGTGTCTATCTCATTATATGTGTATTTCTCATCATTTGCATGGACAAGAAACTACCTTATGCAAAGTCAAAACCACCACCACTAAAAGGTTTAATTTCCATTTCCATTATTGACTCATTCAGGAAGTGGTTCTGTTTCTTTGATTATTACTTTAAATTAAAGTTCCTATTTTAACTACAGAGACAAATATATTTAGACCAAAAGACTAGTGAACTATGTCCACATATTTGTGTGGCACAGCTCTCTGTGAAATTGTGTATATGAGATTGTCTCTGTATGTTTTTCTGTTGGCAGCACACAAGAAGTGACAAAACTACCAACTGTAAAGAAGAACTAAAAATTTTCTTGTGATTAGTAAAAGGAAAAAAACCTTTGAATTTATTTTAAATGTTTTGAACAATGTATTTTAATAACTTAGGTAGTCTACATGAAATGCGTAGTGATCTGCTTTCTGATTGAGCTTGGAGTATTTAGAACCTGTTTAAATATTGTATATTCAGGAACACGTGGATTTTATTAACTTTGAGTTTTAGCAGAACTGGTTGGGTAATGTAAGGAAGATAGCACAGCAAAATTCAGTCTCCCTGGAATTCATGGTAATTTGATTCCTGAAAGAACAAACAGCCTCTACTTCTACTTGTATCGAGGAAGTTTTGTCACCTAAATACTAAATTTTCTTACTGATATTGCTCGCTTGTTGTCTGTTCACACAATAGAGGTTTAAGAGTTGAAGGACCGTGGTGACCTGACTTGGCTGACTTCCAGCACCCCCCACCCAGCCACCCTCTTATTTTCCCACCTCAACAGGAAAGGGAAAGAAAAAAAGAAGAAAACGCATATGTGTCAAAATAAAGACAAGGAGATCACTTACCAGTTACTGTTCTGGGAAAAATCGACACAACTTGAAAACATTTAATTCTCTTGGCAACTAAAGTAGAGTTGGATGGTGAGAAGCAAAGAGGAAAATCTAATGCACCTCCCTCTTCTTCTCCTTCTGCCCAAGTTCATTGTTGCTCCTTCATTCACTACTTTGCCATGTTTTCCCTTATGTAGGGGGAGGGGACTTGGTATCCGTCCAGAACAGCTCCTCTCTGTTTGTTTTTCATTGCTCCAGTCATTACCCCTCTCATGCTTTGCATTGCTCCAGTCTGGGTCCTTTCCAAGAGCTGTGGTTCCTCTGGATAATGCTTCTAAGTGGGTCCTCCAGTGTCTGCAATGATGGGTCTCTGCTCTTGCATGATTCTTTCCATAGGCCATGAGGAAATCACTTTATAAGCACCTGCAGCACCTCTTCCTCCTGCTTCTCTGACTTAGTGTCCTCACGGTAGTTTGTTTCACTTTCCTCCACCCCTCCCTTCTCTCTCTGATATTCTTGTTATTTCATAAATACACTTTCCCAGAGGTGCCATCATCCTGACTGAGGGGCTCAGCTTTGCCATGTGATGGGTCCATTGGAATGGGCAGGAGCCAGCCGTGTCCAGCACAGGCGCAGTCCTGGTCTCCTTACAGGAGCCACTGCTGCAGGCTCTTGCTGCCAGAGCCTGGGCATGGACATCCTGTACAAGGACTTGAGCGTGTGTTATGAATATTGAGAACCCAGCCTCGCAAAGTCTCTCTTCTCTTCTTTTGTATATTCTCCCTCTTTAAAAGGGATAACCTAAATCAGATTTTTACTTAGCCAGCCTGCACTGCACAGTGCCAGAACTAACAGAAGTAGGGAACAAGTATTGACGGAAAACCATAAGCACGTGAGACAGAGTGAGAGTTTAGAAGATCAAAGCCCACTGAAATAACAAGTACACCTTGTGGAACAGTTTGGCTGCCAGGTGTGGCAGAGCCATTGCTAGTTCCAGGTGAGTCATTGAGTTACCCCGTGTCTCTTAACTGCATTAATAAAATGATACTGTTACGGTGTTTATTACTCCCATTGGTTATTGTTTAATCCTTGTCAATCTTTGTCCTGTTGAGCGACTAGGTGTGGAACCATGTGTAGTTTTATTCATACATAGCAAAGGGCATCATAAGGAATCTGAGAGGCAACAAAAAGAGAATTCACTGTCTGGATCCTTGGATGTTACTGCACACCAGCCCTAGAGGTAATAGTTATCTGCATAAACACAGAACTCTCATCTATATGTGTTTTGCTATGCCCTGTACCTAAGTTCTCTGACCCCCACGTAATTCAGTTTCCTTCAGTCATTCTCTGCTGAGAATTCTGAAACATTACCAACCATGTCGAAAAAATATATTGTGTGGTTTTAGAGTCCTAGGCTGAAATTGTGTATTTTGTATAAGGTTAGCACGTTGTCTCCTCCTCAAGAGACAGCAGGTTTTATTTTCATATCACTTTAATTTAGTCATTCATGTAAAGTTCTATGTTATGCTGTATGTTACAAACAGGAATTTACCAGCAAACTTTTCACAGCCTGCACAAAACAGCCACACAAATTTTTGTAGTTTAAATCATGAGATACTCAAGAAGGTACCTCCACTTTGACTTCTAAATTAAACAGGAAGATTATGAAAAACTGCTATATTCTGACTCTTTTTGATACAAGGTTCCCTCTTTCAAAGAAGGGACTAACCTTTCACACACTCTATTCTGCTTATCCTCTTTCTGCTCTGGAGAAGAAATACCTCGTTCACCATGGTTGAGAAGAGAATAATTCTCCTCTATCAATATTCCCTTGATATTGAATATATATGAATATTCCCTTGATATTGAATATATATGAATATTTCCTTGATATACAGCAACTGAAGCTGTATATCTGTGAAATATTAATCTCTTCCCTGCCAACTTCTGCATGCCAGCAAACCACACAAAGGGACGTCTCACCAACATTGACTTAGTCTGTTTATGGACTCAAAAAGACAGCCTTGAAATAGGTCACACACAGGCTAAATCCTTTGTTTCCCTCATAGAGAGAGAAAATTAATTTCATATTGAAGTCCAGTTTAATTTGTCTGGGAACACAAATACCATTATGCATTAATGAGAACTGTGTCATTACTTTATGACAGTTCTTTAAACAGAATTAAGATTTGTGCTTATTTAAGGATTTCCACAGCTTTATGTCTTCAGGTTTATTTTACTTTTACAGACTACATCTATATTCCCTGGCTTGTAAAATTTTGAGAAAGAATTAGACTATTGTTTGTGCATTTCAGTCCAGAATTCTCAGTACTGTTTTTACAGTAGCACAGATTTGAGATGTTAAATACCAAGCATCCTGGTGAATAAACCGAGGAGATAGGAATAAAATCAGTTGTCACAATTTCTCTTAAAGCCTACATTATATCCAGAGGGTGATGGTCAGTGACTCAGTCTTGATGTATATCAGTGACAAACGGTATGCCTCAGGGGTCTGTATTTGGCCCAGTGTTATTTAATACCTTCATCAGTGACACAGATGAAGAGGCTGAGTGCACCCTCAGCAAGTTCTCAGATGACTTCAAGCTGAGTGGTGCAGTTGACACTCCTGAGGGATAGGATGCGATCCAGAGGGACCTGGTCAAGCTTGAGAAGTGGCCCATGGGAATCTCATGAAATGATGGTGCTGCACCTGGGTCAGAGCAATCCCTGGTACCAGCCCAGGCTGCGGCTGAACAGAGGGAGAGCAGACCTGCCCAAAAGGACTTGGGGATGCTGGGGGTGACAGCTGGACATGAGCCAGCCATGGGCACTCCCAGCCCAGAAAGCCAAGTGTGTCCTGGGCTGCATCCAAAGCCCCGTGGGCAGCAGGGGAGGGAGGGGATTCTGCCCCTCTGCCCTGCTCTGGTGAGACCCCACCTGCAGAGCTGCCTCCAGCCCTGGGGTCCCAGCACAGGAAGGACATGGGACTGTTGGAGAGAGTCCAGAGGAGGGACACCAACATGATCAGAGGGATGGAGAACTTCTCCTAAGAGGAAAGGCTCAGAGACTGTTCAGTCTGGAACAGAGAAGGCTTTTGAGGGACATAACTGTGGCCTTCCAGAATCTGAAGGGAACCTCCCAGAAAGATGGAGAGAGACTTTTTACATGTAGTGACATGACAAGCAGAAATGGCTTCAAACTGGCAGAGAGTAGACAGATTTGATTTTAGGAAGACATTTGTTACTGTGAGAGTGATAAGGCCCATAAACAGGTTTCCCAGAGATGCTGTGGAGTTGTTCAAGGCCAAGTTGGATGGAATTCTGAGCATCTGTCATGGGCTGAACCAGGAAGTTGTGTCCTAGGAAGTTACACCTGAGTGAAACACCCACACCGAAAGGGTTAAATTTGGAGGTTTTGGGAGGTCAGCCCTCTTTCTGCCCTCTGGTCGCCTGCAGGTAACCTGAGAGCCATCTGTGGACCTGTGGGCAGCCTGGGGAGCGGCCGGGCCTTTGTGGCCTCTCTCTTTCTTTCCCCCGAGAAGGAGGGAAGGGGGGGAGAGAGGCTGCGAAAAGGGGGCCCTGGCCCGACCCCACGGACTGCAGAGCCTGGGGGGAGCCCGGGTGGATTTGGCTCGTGGCCACCCTCTCCATTGCAGAGGGGGGGGTGGGGCCGGCCAGGCGGGGGCAGGGAGCCCTTCCTTTTCTTCCTTCTCTCCCCGCTGCCGGCAGGGATCGGGGGAAAAGGGAGGTGGGGGGTGCTTGGCTGCAGCGGTTGAGAGCGGCCGAGCAGGCGGGCCTGGGCGGTGTCCCGATGTGGGACGGGCCCGCGTGGAAGCCTGGAGGGGTCCCAAGGGCCCCGGCCAGCAGGGTGGAGCAGAGCCCCGGGTTTCCTCACCCCCGGTCTCCACAGCTGCAGCATTTGACATCGTAGATGGCTGCAGAAAACTGAGATAAGATATTAACCCTTTCCTTTCCTTTCCTTCAGAGAGATACTGTTAAAGAGAGAGAGACAGCAAGAAGACTTCATGGAGGAAATGGACTATTTCTTAGTAGTATTGGGGAATGCTATTTCTGGTTACAGTGTGGACTGAGAGAATCTTCACTGAATACTAGATAAGCATTTTAAAATGGTATCCCAAGAAGGCTGAGATCCTACAGCATTTCAGGCAGGCTGTAGGTTTGGAACATTTGACATGAAAACCACCAGGAGGACAGGGTTTTTCTGGTGGTGGGTGTGTGAGAATTGAGTTTGGATTGCTGGGAAGCAGGGAAGGTGCTTTTGACATTTCCATTTTTTTCTCTTTGCGTGTGTGAATAAATTATCTTTGTAAAACTTTGTAAGTTTTAGGGTTGTTTTGCCTTTGTTCCGCCCTGGTCATGTTCTCACAGATGAGCAAATAGTCAAATTAGGACAGCATCCTAATCTAGTGGAAGATGTCCTTGCCCAACACATTGGGATTGGAATTACATGATCTTTAAGGTCCCTTCCAACCCATGCCTTTCTCTGATTCCGTGATATTTTGGCATGACAAGAGCAAGGAACATACATGAGTGTTTGGGCACTGTGCTCCCAGATTTTCCCTCTGTTAGCAACCACAGCTGCTACAAAAGGGAATGTTAGAGAATTTACTGGCATTACTGGCAGGAATTTCACAGAGGGCTTTGACTTGTGTTCTTTTGTATGCCCGTGGAGAGAAAAGGATGGCTGTGTAGATTGATTCAGATCCCAGAAGAGTGTCTGAAATGAAGATATTCAAGCTGACCTTCTTATCCGGCTGAGAGGAAGAGGTGATTTCTGAATGGTACTTGAAGCCCTTTCTCTCAGTATTATTGTTACACAGAGCATTTATTAACTAAATCTCCATCGTTGTCAAAATTAGCATGCTTGCTCATGCTTCTGAAATTCTCCATGGTCTCCCTCAGGGGAAGCAGATAGAATTATGTGGTGTGTGTAAACAGGGATTAATTTAATCTTCAGCCAAATCCACACATTGCTGTGTAGCTGGTTTGCACAGGATCATGAAAGCAATTTAATTAGATACAATCAGACATCTTGCTTTTTGAAGATACATATATTTCTATTTTTTTAAGATTAATTAATCATATCTCCTGATTCAAACTTAAAAGATTAAGAAAAAAAATCAAGTTTACATTGCAGTGCATATACAATGGGAAGAAAAGTTGCTTGGAATCTAGGAAACGGATTAGATTTGATGTCATTCTTAAAGCCTCAGCCCCCTCTGCAAAACGGCCATCTTGCTCAGGGATACATGGTGAAACAACATTCGTAACTTGGGACACCTTACTTATTTTAATTCTCAGCACTGTTCAACACTTGATTGAGTCACATTTATTCTACAGTGTATGAATGGAGTAATGAAAAAATCATTCTCATTCCCTGCCAAAACAAAGCAAACAAAAAAAGCAAATATATGCTTCATGTGCTACAAGGAGCTGAAAAAATACTAGATATCAATTGTGATACTTTTATAATTTTGACTACTGTAGCTAAGTAATTTCCATCTTAATTTTTTTTATGAAGAGAAAATAGAACAGTACATCTACTGATAAAGTTTTGATTTACTGTTTCCGGAAATTGTAAACCAAAAGCTGTCATTCCTCTTAGTTCCAAATACCTAAAGTCCTTCTCAAGTTAGACATAAGTATGATGCCTCTATGACTCTTAAATGGCTGAAAAACCCAAATATAAAAAGGAAAAGAAGCTCCAAGTATTGCATTCTAGTTTGAGATTTAGGGGAAAAAGCAGTTATTTTTTTAATTGTAATTTTTTTTCTTCTCAAACGATATGTATGTTATTAGCAAAGGAAACTAAGACAAATTTTCTTGAATCATCTGCAAAAATGTTATATTTTGATTCTCTATGTGTTTGCATATTACCTACAATATTTATGCTGTCTCCTGGAACTTATCAGCCAAGAAGCAGATGCTTAGAAAATACAGTTTGTCACAAGAGAACACCATGGTAACAATTATGCAACAAGGAAATACTCATCATCATGATATCCGGATTAAAACTAGCATGTTGTTGATAAAACTAGTTTGAGTAAAAATGAGACTGATACATATGAAAAGGAAATTTCGCAGAATTAAAAAAGAAAGGGAACTTAGGACTCAGACCTGACTGTCCTCAAATCAATGAGGAGAAAATTGGCTCTGAATTTTTTGACAGTGCATAAAAGCTTGCATTCTTTTATTGCTCTGCTGGTAACTAAAACATCATTGCTTTGAACTGAACACAAACAAGGAAACAATTTCTAATTAAGTACAGATAAAACTGTATTTTTTGTAGGTAGATTGTGAAATATGGTGATAACCTGTCTTTTAGATTAAAAACATGAAATTAATCTAGTCTGTAAGGATAGTGTTTATTATGACATCACTTAGGAAATTCATTAATAAATGTGATGCAAGTAATGAAGAATTGTAGAAGAAGTGTAAAATAGGTAAAAATCTAGTAAGAAGTAGGTTTGGGCTAGAGTTATTTGTGTTTATAAAGGTTTTATTTACATTTTCACAAATAGCAAGTGGGAGTGTCCACTTGCAAGTGACTTGCTAGTGACACTAGTGAATCTTTATGAAGGAGGAAAGAGCATGAATTTTTTTGAGGACTGGAATGATATACAAAGACCTTAAGCAGCCTGTGGACAACTTAGGTAGAAAGCAGATGAAATTAAGCAGTGCAAAATACAAAGTTCCATTCTTTGTGACCAATAAAAAATTATTCCAGAAGATGGAAGTTCATAATTTAAAAATGTCAGAAAAGAAGCACAGCTACATTAATTAAATGCAGAATGATTGAAGTGCTGATAAGGAAATGGCAAATGCAGTCCTAAGCTGTCTCAGATAAAGTATTTCTTGCAAAGACATAGAAGTATTAAAGCCATTTGTCCTGTCCTGCTGTAAAAGGGGGAGTAGGGGAGGATTCTTTTTCATAGATTTCTCCGGCAAAAACAAAGTGCAAACGTGGCAATATTATATTTGAGAACTGTTTATTGATAAAAGAAGATCAAGTGTTCCTATTGAAGGGGGATAGAAAAGGGAGCAAAGAGGGGAAAAGAGAGATGGAGGGAGAAACAGAAGACAGAGAAGGACAGCACTACCGCAAGTATCCCAGGGTGCTCCGTCGACACCTGATGGGAGAACAGAGCGTGTGTGCTGCAAGCTGCAACGAGCCTGCGTGGCTCTGTGAGAGAGAGGCTGGGCACAATTCCCAAGCAGCAGCGGGCCGTGTGTCTCCTCCACTGCTGAGGAGCAGGCTGCCGTGGCCACGGCGCACTCCTGGAGCAGCTGCAGCTGCGGCTGCTCCTTCGGGGAAGCAGTGGAGCACTGGGTCGTCGCGGCGATGGGTCGGGGAAGAGGCGAAGCAGGGCAGGACAGGTGCGGACAGGGAAGCGGGACCACAGGGAGAAAAAGGCGAGGTGGGGAGGGGGGCCAAGCTGAACCTCCAAGAGAGCCTCGGCTTCCTCCATTAAACACAAAGAAAAATGGCACTGGTTGCTTTGCTAACTGCTTTTATATGCTAAGGCTTCTCCCATAGCCCGATTTCCCAGGCATTTTTTTCTGGGGCACCCAGGCGTTTGCCTAACTGGCAAGAGGAGGTCGCTTCCAGCCCAGCTGTGGAAGGTTTCTCTCCCCTGATCAGCTGTAAGGTGAAGCCTCCCCAAGGAGAGGGCTCCCAGCACATGTACAGCCCCTAGAGTAATTTTTTACCTCATGTATAACGTATGTTGAAGTAAAAACAAAAATCAAATTGGTCCATCTCACCATCCTACTAAGTATTGAGGAGTCATAATTTTAAATACTATATACATGAAAAATTAATTCATTCTCACTTGATGAGGGTAAAAGGAGTCTACTGGAAAGTAAAGAAGCACAACTTGTTTAGACTCACCAAACAAAGGCTAAGAAGGGATGTAACAGATATTTATGAATGCAGTGGGAGGGATAAATAAGCTATGAATAAATTAAGATGGGGACTTCTGTAATCCTCAGGGGAATGAATTCTGAAGTGATCTTTTGGTAAAAGCAGTGTGAATGAAACACAAAACTTCTTTAACAGGTAATAGTTATACTGCAATTCAGATTGTGATTGCTTGTGATGTCAAAGGACTTAATCTTATGACCTAGGAAGTATCCTCCAGACAGTGTTTGTGCACTGAACAATCATGTTAGAGAAAATAGGTAACTTGTCTCAGAGTTTAGCATGAATGTCAAGGGACACATGGCAATTTTCAATAGCATATTCACAGTCTATGTGTTACTAAATCAAACACAACAGAGTTTACAGACAAGAACTTTAAACTAAATAACTATGACCTAAAAATATTGCTTTAAATTTTATTTGAATAATATATCTAGTATAATGAAATTTGTAAAAAATAAATAGATTCATAATAAAAGAAACAACAACAACAAAAAAGAATACACCTTACTTTCCTCCTGATCCCAAAGTCTCCATGACAAAATAAACAAAATGAGAGACTAATCTGACATCTGAATGTTTTTCATGACAATGAAGATAACAGTTTTGCTCTCTGTAAGCATTCAAATCACATTGTGAACAAAACAGATTCCAGCACACAGAAGGGTCTGGATTACTGTCCTTTTGCTTATTTTCATGCTAATCTGGATAATGCTTTTGAGATCTTTCGATTCTCTGTTTTGTCCCGTGTATGTCCCATGTATGCTTATATGTGCTGAATATACCTCTCAAGCTCAGAAGAGGCTACTGGGAAAATCTCCCAGATGTCTTTAGGGTATAGAGACAGAAGATACATCTGTCAGAGGAGGCTTTTTCAGCTTTGAGGATTGCTTATTGCATACAAGAAAATCTCACTCTGTCTGGAAGAGCTTTTCTCCCTGGCTGAGAGTTGCCATCCAAGAGAAGTCGACTTTTAACATGGATTTATCTCACCCAGTCATTCAGCAAATCAAGGTTTTATATACACCAAGCACAGGCCTGTTGCCATGCTTTTCTGCCTTCTGATGTTTGTCTTTGAGAAATTCCTTTCTCACGCTTTTCCTATAAACAACATAGATGTTTACATTCTTTCATGGGAGTGGAGTTCTCTTGATGGACACCTGTCTTGACCAATGTGATTGGAGAAGTGTTGACCTTGCTTACCAATCACATTGGTCTGTTTGCTATACTATATAATAGAGTCAGTGATGTAATTAAGTTAGTCCTCTTAGTCAAACTCATGTCAGACTCCGTGTAGTCAATCTAGCATGTCGCTGTGACACAGGCCTACCATAAGACACACTGAAATAAATAAGATTCTTTCAGACAACAATTAGCTTCGAAAAATGCTTAAGCCATTGAAATTAAAAGTAGTCTAAATTTCAGTCTCGTGCTTTTAAAGTACCTGCATTGAGTCTTTGAATGACATTTTAGCTTCCAGATCTATAAATTTTGAAGCCTCAGGTAACATAAAGCCCAAATATTATCAGATTTCTTTGTCTGAAAGTGTTTTGTTCTAATGAATAAAGATAGTTTTCACTATATTAATCTTTAAGTGGATGCAATCTCCCTTGTTTGTAATTCTATGCTATCCTGTGTTTTTTCATTGCACTGCTTATTTTAGTGCCTCAGGCATATGAACTTGGCATCTTATCCCCCATGCCAACATGAACTGATGTTATATCCCTCTAGCTTTTTATGGGCTATTTTTGCCTCCCCCATTTCTTCTGTTGTCTTATTTCTTCACTATAAATTAAGTTTTGATTTAATATCAAGAGTGATTATTCTGTTTATCTTCTACTGGTTCTATGTCTCCTTTTTTTCTTCCTGGACCTCCTTTGGGAAGAATTACACACTCTTGGGAGGTGACAAGTCAGACAGTTGAAATGTCAGCACAGCATCTGATAAAGAAAATAATTAAGTACAGAATACATACCCTGACTGTGGAAGTCAAACTTAATTTTGTAACTGGTTGTGGTCTACTTAAAGAGTGCACCAAAAAAATGGCAGAGGAACTTTGCTTTATGCCACTGCTTTACTTAATCAGCTTTGGTGCAATATAAACATAGACTTACAATACTATGGGAAGGAGAAGATATCACTTAAAGATATGTTGTATAGTTTTTCAAAAATTATTATTTTTTTCCTTTGGTTTTGAGTACCAGAGTATGCACTTTAATCTCATAACTCAGATCGGCTTGCCCTTCAAATTCACTCTTGTTTTTACCTGACATTTAGTTTTAGTTTTTGAGGGTTTTTTTGTTTTTGTTTTTAATCTGAAAAATTTGCTACAGCAGTATTGCAAATGTTGACTGGATTATATGAAAATAAGAAAAAAAGCATAACTTTTCTTTCTTTCTTTCAGCAAAAGTGTGACATTATGCATAAAAAATGAAGCATTCATTCTCTTCCACAGAAGACATTTTTGCTACTATTATAATATTGTTGCAAGTATCTCATATTACATGCAGTTTTACAAGATCAGCCAATAGTGTGGTCTAGGTGGAAGCCTGCAATTCTATAACTAGATGTATTTCTCTCTTGGGAGTGGGAGTATGACTATTACATTGTCATGTGGGGTATATGTTTTTAATGTAATAGCCTCATATTACACAGAGATTGTCTTTTCAGTTGCAGTGTGGGTAGGTGACAGGGGAGGGAATGAAGAAATTTATTGACATGAACAGGTATTTAAGAAATTTACCTCAATCCATATGTTACTCAGATTTCTTCAGCTACAGTAATGATAGTGGATATTGTTGTATGAAAAAAAATAGTTTGGTCCCCATTACACCAAATCAGCATTTTTCTAAATTTAATTGGTTTTGCCTTCATCGAATGCATTAATTGTGCAAAATATGGAAAATTTTCTTGTTTTCCTATTTTTTTGCCCAGTAGGCTTAGACAGTACCATAAAAATGTCATCAGACCTCCTGGAGGCAGCAGGTGAAACTCATTTCTATTTTAAAACTATATTAATTCTGAGTGAAATCAAATTCACCTTCATATATATTAAGGCAAGCAAGTCCTTGGGAAAAATTGCAGATTTTTAATAAGTGCATTTTCAGTGGTTCCATTCACTCTGACAAACTCATAAATCTATGGCTGTCTTTCATCCATTATGGATTTATCAGTTCATGTGAGTAGATGTGACAGCTGAATACTGCTGAAATCCATACAGCAATATCTCTGTTATCATGAAAAATGCAACTTGGTGTCAAAGATGAGCTGCCTGGTTTGTTGAAGCTTTTAGACTGTGGTTTTGTTTTGCTTTGTTTAAGGCATGACAGACTATAGGAGAAATATTTTAATAAAAAACATGTTTAAAACAACATTTTGTTCTCTGCCTCCTGTCTTTGAGACTACAGTCAATGAAAACCACAATTTTGTCTTGAAAATATCCCCATATTTTCTTTCAGTTAGCACTTAAGAGACATGAAAATATAACTTTGTTTAAAACAATATTTGCCATAGGTATAGGAAAGAAGATAAACATTATTAACTTCTAATATTTAGATAAAAGTCCTATCCATGTTCAATAGCATGTCTAGAACTCACCATATCCGTAACACACGGGCTTTCCTTTCTTGTAGTGATGACCACATGACTATCAATTTATGTATACTGTAAAACTACCCAATTAAATAATGGAATGCCCTAAGAGATTTTTGGAGTAAATACAGCATTCAGTACTCACAGTCTCTATGGGATAATTACAAATAAAAAAAATTTTGTGGAAAGTGCCTTGCTGTTTATTAGTTTGGACTGTAAATTGTGAGAATGCTTTTGATAAATTACTCATGCACACAGCAAAGAAAATGGTGCCAAAATATGCTAATGGAGCTGTTATTAGACTAATAAGGAGAACATTCAAGGTCCAAAATTTTGCACTGAGAAAACTCTTTGGAAGTGAAATTTTGAGCAAGTAGAGAAAGATTGGTGAACTTATTTGAATGTTTCCAACTTTATGACAGTATACAAATACAATAACTTTTCAAATAAAATAACTTTTCAAGGCTGCTGAATAGATACTTAGAAACTTTCAATAGCACTAATTTGTGTCTATTTTTTCTTACTACCACTCATGTAGCTCAGTAATTTAAA